>JAFVLL020041083.1:0-56023 GCA_021397915.2 Tor tambroides
TGTAGTTTTGTCTCATATTCATCTTTTAATCATATTTGCAAATATCTTGACTCCACAGCCAACAGAGCAATTTTGTCTTTACTGTTCCAATACTTTTGGAGGGCACTGTATATATGATTCTGATGTATTTGATAAATCCAACATCCCTTTTTTTTAAAGGTAAACCAGAAGGACAAAAGGAAGCAGATATCAGACACAAAGAGATAGCAGCTTGTGCTGGCGGCTCCAATGATTTCCTCATGCTGCTTTGTGTGTTTGAGAAGTGCAGAGCGAGGTAGACCATGACTGACCAAATGACTAAATAAATCCAGAACACTTTATAGAAATCATGTGAAATAATGGTATTCATTTTTATTTTGGTTCTTCTAATAGTGACAATCCATCTGCCTGGTGCAAAGAGCACTGGATCCACTGGCGAGCAGTGAAGTCAGCCTTCAGCGTTGAGTCTCAGCTGAGGGAAATTCTCCTTCGCCTGAAGCAGGTAATTGTTTCTCTACAACAGTATTTGCATTTACAATTATGTTATAATTGTGAATTCTTACGACTTGTTCTTGACTGTTTATGTAGCAGAAAGACTTTCCATATGAGACGTTTGAGGGCAGTCGGAGTGAACTGCTGCGGCAGTGCCTTTGCCTGGGTTATTTCACCAATGTAGCCAGGAGGTGAGTGCCACACTGTCAATTTATTACATAATATGTATTTATCAAAGCCAGTATTCAAACTGTTCTGTTTTCCTCAGATCTATTGGGAAATCATTCTGCACCATGGATGGACATGGGTCCAGTGTTCTCATTCACCCCTCATCATGTGTAAGGAATTGAAGACATCCGAAAATGAGATTTTTGTCATTATTTACTCACATTTATGTAATTTCTAAGCGTGTTGTATAATAGTTTTTGCCAAACACTTGCTTTAACTTCTTTTATTCAGCTCTTTGGTCAAGAATTGCATCTGGACTGGATCATCTTCCATGACGTGTTGGTCACCTCACGGGTGTACGTGAGAACAGTTTGTCCCATCCGTTACGAGTGGGTAAAGGACCTGTTGCCGAAGCTGCACGAAATCGATGTCTATGAGCTGAGTAGTGTCGCTAGGGAAGAGGTAACCGACGAAGAGATGGCGCAGTGGGACAAGAAAGAGGCAGCAAAAAGACAAGCAGGTGCGTTTGAAGAGGCTGAGCGTTTTGATGTAGTTAAATTGTGTCATAATTTTGTAACACATTTTTTTTGTGATTAAACAGAAGCCACAGAGGATGCGGCAAAGAAGCTGGAAAAGCGAAACGATGAAAGCTCAATCACAGAGGCTCGCGCTCGCTATTTGGAGCGAAAACAGCAGCGGCTGCAAAGAAAGGGCACATGAGAGGATCAAATACTCACCACTGATACTGCAGCTGCTGAATACAAATATGAAAGACTTTATATTCTCAGATTTCAGAACATAATCCTCATTTACTGCCACAGCACTCTGGTTCCTGTGGATTTTGAATAAGGCTCTTGAGTCATAATATGTAATAAACATTTTATATCTTTTATGTAAATAAAATTTTTTTTTAATTTTTTTTTTTTTTTTAAATGTTTAAAGTGAGGACAAAACATGACAGATTTTAAAACCGCCCTGCATCTAGTGCATTTGAGGGGAAGTTTTCATTTATCCCAGTGACTCAAATATTCAAGTTTTTTCACTAATAAGATTTGTTAAATTTCAGTGGCCCTTTCCACAGGTTAGCAATAGGAGGTGATGAGTCATTGAGTCTTTCACTCAACTGATTTATTAAAAGGATAGTTCACCCAAAAATGAAAAAAGTGTCATCATTTACTTACCCTCAAGCTGTTCCAAACCTATATGAATATTTTTTCTATTGAACACAATATTTTGAAGAATGTTGGAAACCAAACAGTGTATGGTAGCCATTGACTTCCATAGTATTTTTTTCCCCATACTATGGAAGTCAATGGCTACCGTCAACTGTTTGGTTAGTTACCAACCATTTTTAAAATGTCTTCTTTTGTGCTCAACAGAAGAAAAAAAACTCATACAGGTTTGGGATAACTTGTGGGCGAGTAAATGATGACACAATTTTCATTTTTGGGTGAATTATCCCGAGACACACCAAGCTGACATCAAAGAATTAGCATTGACGAAAGCTGGCTGTGTTGTCGCCTTGCTCCGCCTGTGCCTGGGACAGAAATTTGCACTGGGACAAAAATTTGCACTTGAACACACCACAAAGATTATGGCCAATAGCAAACTTAAACATTCGTTCTGTTCCCGGGTGAGAGGAAAATAACTCTCCATACTAGCAAGTGGCAGTAGTCTGTATTTGTCATTAAAAATTTGAAACCTGGAACTAGGACTGCAGATATACAAACTATTAACAGAGAATTCTTGCTAACCACAGATTGGACTCGCTGTTTCAAATATGTCTGATGAGTTGCAAATGGCACTGTCTTTGTCAGTCCTTTGGGCCAGAAAGGAAAGAAATGTAAATTAATAATAAGGGGAAATAATTTTATCATTTTAGTTTTTTCTTGTGCACTGGTTCATTAACATCGAATCAGACTAGTCTCACTTACTGAAGGGCTCAGTTGCTGATCCAACATGCTCATGCATCATGTGGGTCAAAAAGCCACAGACGTGGCCTGACTAGTGCCAAGGTGCGGAACACAACACAAAAACTGGGCTGACAGACATTCAACACTGGCTTGACATTGACCAACCATTGGTTTGGTGTGCCCTTAAAAACGCCCAGTTGTTTGTGACCCATGATTAAAATTTGACCCACTATTAAAGGAACTCCATAAAATTTACAAACAATATGTTGACTAATTGTCTGACGAGATGTTCAGCTTAGGTTCTTCAGTGCTGTTCTCTTGTTCAGAAAAAAGACCAATTTATTGAAAAACATCGAAGATTGAATAATTTTATCTCGTTCTGCAAAATTGTCTCATCTTTATTCAAATAATTTCAAATGGACTGAGTTTTCAATAGACAAATTCCCAAGACATGTCCAACCAATGACATTATGCTCCTTCACAACCAGTATTTTGCGCTAGTTAGAAAACGATTCAGTGAACAACTCAAGATTCATTCAAAAATAACGATTCGTTCACGAACGAACCACCACTAGAGCGCAGCCGGAAATGACGTACATAGAATATGAAGAACTGAATGATGTGGCAAAAATGAAACGAATTATTTAATACTGACTAGACTACTCATACCAGCGCTTATAAATCAAATCTAAAATATTAACCGCCAAAACGCCCACATACACCAAATCAGAGCTTCGCGCATCGCCTGCTTGATTAACAAAATCGCTGAAATCGCGAATGTCCTTCCGCCGCAAAGTCCGCGCTGCTGCTTCCGGATTGTCAGTCTGAGCTGTTTCCGCCGCCATTGCGGGTCTGAGCGAGTCCCATCCGTGCAGAGAGGGGAGAAAAAACATCAACCATCTGGCGGATTGGCTTGACACGACGAAAACGCGACACTTGCATTCTCTGTCTAATAAAGCCTACAGTCCTGCATTTGATCTGTTTTGAATCGGGGGTGTCCGCGGAGAGGAGGTCGTCGCTCGCTAAAGCTAGGCGGAAATTTTGCGAGGAGTCCGGCCGGGAGGATTGAGAACAGAAAGCCCAAACCATGGCTCAAATCCTGCCTATCCGCTTCCAGGAGCACCTGCAGGTGGGTTTTTACTACGGCTAAACCGTATGCGACTCGTTCACAGCATTAATAATCGTTGGCTCTGCTGTAACAGAGGTGACAGTGCTCATTAGCTTTAGCGCTAGCTCAATGAATGACCTCCCATCCATTTCAATAGCTGTGTATCAAAAACTCAGCATCTTTGAATGGTCGAATTTAATGCATGTGAGATTCTAAAAACTGATGGATGTTAGAATTTAAAAGTTCGAAACCGCCGTTCAGACGGAAAATACTGGATGTTCGAATTGAACGAGCTTATGATGCTGGAAATATGCAGTCTTGGTAGGCAGGTCACTAGGTTTTGGACACAGCCTATTCAGGTGGATGCAGCGATCGGGGAAGGATTAAACCAGCTTTATCAAGCTGCATACCTGATGTGATTGATTTGATCGCAAATGTGTAGTTTAGATAAAACGTGACTTGGATGGTCCACATTACCGTTGGAAAAATGTCCCTTTATTGCTGATTTAAAGGGATGGTTAACCCGAAAGTGTAAAAATTTTAATCGTGTACTCACTCAAAAACCAATATAAAAGATGTTCGGCAGAATGACGTCAAATTATACGTAAAATATATGGGTGGTTATTCACAGAGATTTCACGAGTCTATTCGATTCAGATCTTGATTTCGATTCTATTCAAAACCGATTTGTTTGTAGATATACCAAATACAGAACGCGTGAATTTTTCTTAAGAAAAAAAATCTAGCTAACTTAGTAATGTTGTAAACTGTACAGAAATCCAAATTCGATTGCTGTTTATTTTTAACAGTCAGCGCTCAAAAAAAAGAGTTGGATCCAAACACTGAAAATACACATTTATGTAAACTTATTAGTGATATACTTATGTTTTTACACACACAGATTTTTTTCAAACTTGTATTAAATGAGACATCACTAACAGGCTAAGTAAAAATATAATGACTATGTAATATGGTGCATATACTGTATTTAGGAGAATGCTCCTCTGTAGAGTTAGTTTTCTATCTAACAAACATGCTATGGACATTAAATGGCTTTCCTGAGGTAAATGTTATTTGACATTGTTTACAAGCTGTTTTACTGACGTCTTTTCACGGTTGAAACACTAAGCGATGAGACGTGAAATGGATTATGGTACAGTTTCTTTCAACATAGGCCTACCTTCTAATGTTCATTAATGTTTTTTCATGCTATAACTAGTAGTAAAGAGGAAAAGATACGCACTGTGTTGCCACATTAAAGAGCACTTGAATTTCATGATAAAATGGACAGAATTTGAAAGCTGAGACTTTTTCATATAAATATAGCACAAAGCTTATTGTTTTGATCACGCATCAATTGAAAACAGACTAAATGATTGATTTTGGAACTTAAGAATCAACATTAATCAAAATAAAGATGTAGTAAAATCAATTATTTGATATTGTCAACCTAGCCTTAGTTAAAAAAAAATGCAGTGAAAGTCAGTGCTGACTGATGCTGCCACTCTACTTAACATTTTTAGTGAACTTTCTCTTTAAATAATCTCTAACATTTAGGATAGTGTATAGATGGTGTTTATCAATATTGATGTGTGATACATAGATAAATAAGATTTGAATGCTAATTCATGGATATTTGTTGAATTCCAGTTACTGGAGCATTAATCTAATGAACCGGCCTGACTTGAGTCATTACAGTGTATTGTGTCATTGCGCAGGTGCATCACAGTGGGGGAGGATGATGGGGCTTGTGAGATTGTGCCCGTAGATCCCTATTTTTAAAACGTCAAAACGTCCCATAAACATTGAAATAGACTTAAAGCAGACACATTTATGACCTCCAGGCAGTGTATAAAAAAATAAAGCCAAGCTAGACAGCATTTTGATGCCGAAATGAAAAAATACTAGTACTGTATCTAACAATAGTAAATAATGCCTGTCCACCTCTTACAGCTCCAAAACCTGGGCATAAACCCAGCAAACATTGGGTTTAGCACCCTCACGATGGAGTCGGATAAGTTCATCTGCATCCGGGAGAAGGTGGGCGAACAGGCCCAGGTGGTGATCATCGACCTGAGCGATCCAAATACGCCCATCCGCAGGCCCATCTCTGCAGACAGTGCCATCATGAACCCAGCCAGCAAAGTCATTGCTCTTAAAGGTAAGACACAGGGACATTAAAGACATTTGAAAAATGGGGGTACACATTAAGGCATGGATTTTTGAAATGTAATGATAATTTTTGGCATGAATATAGAAATTTCCATGAGGTTGTGTGTTCCTGCAACCCCCTCCCACCCCCTCAATAAATAACATGACTGTCACTACAATATCTTTAGCTGACTGTGTTTTCATCGAGACAGTTTAGTGTAACATAGTGAATGACTTTTGTGATGTCAAATGACATAATTATTTTAAAATAGCCTCCATAATTTCAACAAGTTTATGTTCATATTCCCAGCCATCTCTGTCTCGTTAAGTATTAAAGCTTCTTGTTGTAATTTTTTGGTTAAGAAAACCTTTTAAAATGCTCATTGGAAATGTCTTGCCGTCATAAATGCTTTGTCTGTTCTTGCTTGTTTTTGTTCTTTTTTATTTTTTTGTTTCTTACTGCTATCTTATGTTTGCAGACGGTGAGTTCAATTTCATCTATCCTGAGTTGTGGGATTTTGAATTGTGAAATGTGGGGTCAATCTGAATGCCTTTGTTGAATGATAGGTTAGCCATGTAAGGAGGGGGTTGGGATCATGTAACATGCATGTAACATGGCAACAGCCTGTTTTTTTTTTCTTGTTTAGTGTAAAATTAAATACATTTTGGTGTTGTTAGTCAAAACAACAATATTCAGCTCTTTATTTAATTTTTGTTGGTTTGGCACTTGGCAGTATACTGTTTATGCAATGCAAAGGTGTAATATGTGTGTAAACTGATAGATTTGCAAGGCAACTTTCTAGATATATTTCACTCTGCAACTCAACTGTAAGAATGAGAAGGTGAATTATGACCTTGAAAGTAGTGAGATAAACTGAATATTGTCTTATTTGCAGTGATGATTTGTAAATTATTATAGCGATTTTGGAAATGAGCATTCAAAAGTTTGGGGTCAGTAATATATATATATATATATATATATATATAATACTTTGATTCAGCAAGGATGTATTAAATTAGCTAAAAGTCACAACAGAGACATTTATAATTGTAAAAAAATTTCTAATTCAAGTAAATGCTGTTTGTTTCAACATTAATGATAATAAGACTTGTTTCTTGAGCAGCAAATTAACAAATTAAAATGATTTCTGAAAGATCATGTGACACTGAAGACTGGAGTACCTATGCTGAAAATTCAGCTTTGCATCACAGGAATAAATTACATTTCAAAATACATTACAATAAAAAAACAGCTATTTGAAATTGGTATCCTGTTTTACAGTTTTTTTTCTGTATTATGAAAAAAATAAATGCAGCATTGATAAGCGTAAGAAACGTCTTTTGAAAAACATGAAAAAATTATACTGATCCCAAACTTTGGAATGGTAGTGTATTTATACTGAGAGCAGAAAATTATTATTATTATTATTATTATTTTTTTTTTGAGTTTAAATAATATATGCATTTTTTTTTAGTAATATTCAGAATTGTTAGGTTTTTTTCCCCCTCATGACATTGTTACATGTAAGGCCAGATTTTTTATTGTTTTTAATTAATTACTTAGTGGTTAACAGAAATGAAATCAAATATACAGTGACCCCTAAAAATATTTGGACACTTAAAAAGTCAGAATGTTGTCACATTAGAGAAAATTATCAAATCGAGTGCAAACAAATCATAATTCAGCTTTTCTCAAAACTAATTCGATTTTTAATGGCTGTTTGAAATCTACTTTCTACAATATCGACTGACATTTGACAACTATGAAGTGTCCAAATACTTTGTCAAATAAATCAGATGATTTGTTTTGATTAAAAAGTGTGCTTCTGCTAATTTTCTTTAAAATAAATGCTACTATTTTATTTTTATTGCAGTGATGTTCATACATTAAGTGTGGCTTTAAGTGTCTCAATGCATTTTGGGGCCACTGTATTTTGATTAAAAGAATAATACATTTCTGCAGATTTAGCCGAATGTGGTCCACATTTTAGGCTAAAACTTTTAAATACGTTTTAGCAAATAGTATTCCCACATACTTGAGGTAAGGTGATGATTCATGTGATTGCAGGCGAGAATAATATTGTTTTATATTAAACAATCTGCATTGCATTTTTTGTAGTGCAGAGTAGAGACATATGAGTTCCTAACTAATTAATAATTGATAAGCTTGCTAGATTTAGAACTTGACTAAAAATTGTCCAACTAAATGCAGATTAAAACTCGGCTTGATGTTTGTAATTGTTTGCAGTGTTTGTCCTATAGCTGTTCCTTTTGCATTGTAACTGCTTTGTCATGTTGTCCGTATCTTTGTTGTTACTTTACACTTACGATTTAACATACACATCTTGTTAGTAGCATTACGCTTGAAGTCTGTATGTTAACTAATTTAAATCACACCATTCATGAACTAGACAAGAAAAAATCGTCACCGTTTTATTCAAGTGACCTCTGTTCCTGAATTTCAGCGGCAAAAACCCTTCAGATTTTCAACATCGAAATGAAGAGCAAGATGAAGGCCCACACCATGACCGATGATGTTACATTTTGGAAGTGGATCTCTCTCAATACCGTAGCACTTGTGACAGACAATGCGGTCTATCACTGGAGTATGGAAGGAGACTCACAGCCCATCAAAGTCTTTGACCGGCATTCCAGTTTAGCAGGCTGTCAAATTATTAACTACCGCACTGACGCCAAACAGAAATGGCTGCTTCTAATTGGAATTTCTGCACAGGTACAAATAACAATTTGATTTGCAATGTTTAATGCACCAAAAATTGCCTGATCCTTTCTCATTAACCTGCATGTCACAGTTGTTGTCATTTTCCTGCTGAAATGCCATTTTTAAACCTTTTCCTGTCAGCAAAACCGTGTTGTGGGCGCAATGCAACTTTACTCAGTGGACAGAAAGGTGTCGCAGCCAATCGAAGGCCATGCTGCTGGTTTTGCTCAGTTTAAAATGGAGGGAAATGCTGAGGAATCCACACTTTTCTGCTTTGCTGTTCGGGGACAAGCTGGAGGAAAGGTCTGGTTATTTTTTTTAAAATGAACGTCCATGTGGAAATAAATAGTAATTATGTCTTTGCATTGAAACGGTTGTGAATTTAATGTTGCTTGTGTATTTTTGTCCCCACTGTAGTTGCACATTATTGAGGTTGGAACACCTCCGTCAGGTAATCAGCCCTTTCCAAAGAAAGCAGTCGACGTGTTTTTCCCTCCAGAGGCCCAGAACGATTTTCCGGTTGCAATGCAGGTATTCCTAGTTTTGAATATTTAGTGAATATTATTAAAATTTGTCTGTTGGGGCGTTAGGTTTAACCACAAAATTTCCATTAGAACAGAAAAACCCTTTTAAAAGCCCTGTTTAGAATAAAAAGAATAGAATTTTAGAATAATTTTATATATATGTATGTAAATATGTATGTACATGCATGCATGCATGCATGCATATATATATATATATATATATATATATATATATATATATATATATATATATATATATATATATATATATATATGTATGTGTGTGTGTATATGTATGTGTGTGTATATGTATGTGTAACAAATGTTAATTTATAACATTTAAATGAATAGCTAATTTGTTTTATTTAATACATTTTCACTAAAGTAGAAGACGCACTCCTTTCTTGTCTTCTAGATAAGCTCCAAGCATGATGTTGTCTTTCTCATCACCAAATATGGCTACATCCACCTGTATGACCTTGAGATGGGCACCTGCATCTACATGAACAGGATCAGTGGAGAGACCATTTTTGTCACCGCTTCTCATGAAGCCACATCCGGCATTATTGGCGTGAACCGGAAGGGACAGGTACTGACCGCTTTACCTGCTGTTATTGAAAACAGAAAGAAGAAAGTGGTGCATTGGCTTTGTTTTCGCTTGAACGTTTAGGCTTGTTTGGTCAGCACATTTGAATGGAGCAGCTGAGCTAGTTCCAGACAGACACCAGGGGTTTGTTTCCGTATAGTTAGTCTGTGCAAACACACTAGCTTGTGTTCTGTCATCTACTGTAACAGGATGCCATCAGTTGATGAATTATTTTGGAGCTCAGACCCGAGAGTCATTAAATATGCAGAGAGAGCACAGAAATGTGATCCCTGCTCATTGTTACTCTCCCGTTTGTTTTCCCCTCCTCATTAAAGAAACCTCCCTTATCAAACCACAAAACTGTCAGACCACACTAGGTTGGGATGAATGATATATTGAATATTCACAATGTATTTGTCTTGATTTAACTGGCAATATAAAATGAAGCAACACTGAACATTGCAGTAATGAACACAATTTTCAATGTTTTTTTTTGTTTTTGTTTTTTTTCCTTAAATAGAAAAACTATGTTTTAAATAAGTTTTTGCCAGGAAAATAAACAAAGAGGCTGGCATGAAGTTAATAATCAAACAAACAATCCTTTTCTCATGATTCACAAGTTAAGTGTTTTAATAACATTTCTATTTCAAACCACAGTCTGTGTCAGAGTTGATAAGTTTGAATCAGTTCCATGAATCAATTCAAAACTAAGTTGTTCAAAATTGCTCATTGCAGGTCATTTCATATGACTATATTATGTATTTTTTAAATGAAATTAAAGTTAGGTAATGTATATAGGTAAATGTAGATGATGCTTTATATCTATTATTATATTGTTGAATATAATGAAAATGGTAAATAAGTTTTGTTCATTTAACAAAAAAAATTACATGTGAAAAACATGCAAGTTATTTTTTTACTTGGATTAAACATTTTGAGTTCACTTGGAAGTGGTTATATTTGTTTGAAATTAAGGTTTTTCTATAAATATAAAAATTCAGTTTTAGGGCAACTGCATAAATATTGAGCAGTCAACTCATGAATCTCAGGGAAAAAAATAAAATAAAATATATGTGTGTATGTTTTTGCTTTTTTAAAAATTTTATTTTAAACTTAATTACCTATATTAACTATTCTAACCTCAGTCTTATATTCTAACCTCAGTCTCAGTCCGTAATGCATTAGGATGCTGTAGCTGAAGGAATCCCTGTAAATAACAGCGTTTGTTGATCCCTCGACACGTACAGTGAGAACAGCGTGTGCCGCTAAGTAGGAGGTAGAGACGGCCGCTGTAATCCTCTTAGTGCATTCTGCGGTGTGTTCGCTGGGCCTCAGTCGCTGACTGATGACCAGCTCTGTCACAGGCCGTGCTGCAGACTTAAATAAGTATATAATGGGATACCGGCCCATTCATTTATGTATTACCCTGAGGGTTGCTTTAGGTGCTTTATGGGTCCAGATCAGCATCATTTGGAGCCAATCAGTGCATTATTAGGGGCTTATGAATAGAGATTAGCCAGATTTAGCACTAATGTGGTAATGGAACAGATTATGGGTTGACACACAGAGATTTGTGTTTTTGAGAGAGACAAACAAACTTCACAAGCATTACTGGTACTAAAAAGATGCATAATAATCAGAGCTCAGAGGTGGCTTGTGGCCGTATATTATGGGACTGGTGAAGCGTGACAGAATATTAAACACAGGCGACTGGGGTTGTGCCGCCACAATTTCAGTAGTTGGTACTTGGTATAAATACCTGTGAAAATTTTGAGTTTCACACCATTAGCAACTAAAATGTTGAACACAGTCTTTCATAAATGAAAGTAAATTAATATTCAAAAAATTAAATGAATTTTAAGTTTTTCACCTTATCGCTAAAAATATACAAATTAAACAAACAGTTCTTGAAGTTTTCAGGTATCTATTTGTATCAAGTATAAATTATGGAGGGGAATATATATATATATATTAGTGGTGTCAAAATTAGCGCGTTAACGCATGCGATTAATTTTTTCTGATTAATGCGTTAAAAATATTTAACGCAATTAACGTAGGCGTATGGCTAGGTTGGGCCACCCAAATCACTTCGCAACTGCTGCCTCTGTCTCTTTTTCTTGAAAAGGATTGCGTTTATTTAGATGCAGAACGTCTTTATGACCACATCAAACGGAGATCGTTTCCAGACGCGCTCTATCCGCTCTCGCGCCAGGCGCGAGTCAAACGAGCGCGGAAAAGATACTGTGCTCGTAGCACGCGCTCTTCAAATACACGCACAAAGGTGCCGGCGCGCGCTGTAGCCTGTATCATTTCATATCAAACAGCGAAAGAAACTACGTGCATGCAATGTCCTAGTTATGCCGTCAGTTAAGGCATGAATTTACCAAAAAGGCGATTAAAGCTGCCTTAAAACTGCGTGCATGCATGCAATATGTTATATATGCGTCACATTTAAGAACATGCCTCTGAAATGGTTTTAAAAAACTGTCCTGAGGCACCCCAGCACTGTCTCCCTCATCTAAAACACCCGATTCAACTCGTCCGCTCATTAGTAGAGACTTTAAGACCTGAAGTGGGTCAGAAAAGGTAAAGAGAGTTGCATGTCAGATCCGCGTCACGTTCAGCAGCAGCAGCTTTTAAAGCTATAGCAGGCAAATAAGCTAATAACCAGCTGCTGTGATGTCTATTAATCCAAGAACCAAAGAAAAAAAGAGGAAACTTTTACAGCTTTAATGGGTTCATCTATATTTAATTTAGAATTTAGTGTTTGGTAAGTATTCATTTTCTGTATATTTCTGCTGAAGGGCACAAGTAGCTAAATATGTCATTTATTATAATAGGTTCATGTGATGATTGTTTTAAGTTCACTTAAATTAGAAGTTAAGTCTAATAAATGTTAAAATTTATAGATCTAAATTATACTGTTATGCTGACTGGCTACAGTCAATGGTTAAATATTCAGGGGAAAAAACTATTTTATAGAGACATCAGTAGTATTGATATCAGTGATGCTGGCCTTCAATCATAAAAAAGATGCCATTAAAGAAATATTAAAAATATACTGTCTTTATGTTGTTTGTATATTGTACATTTGAAGATTGGATGCGAAATTGCAATATAAAAGTATATTTAAAAACTTTAATGTTAGGTGGAATTAATCGCGATTAATCGCGATTAATTTTAGAAAAATGTGCGATTAATTAGTTAATTTTTTTAATCGATTGACAGCACTAATATATATATAAATATATATATATATATATATATATATATATATATAGTGCTGTCAAACGATTAATCGCATACAAAATAAGTTTTTGTTTGCATTATATGTGTGTTCTGTGTTTATGTATATATAAATACACACACATACAGTATATATTTTGAAAATATTTACATGTATTTTCATGTCTATATTTATTCATATTTATATTATAAATAAATATATTTAATATATAAACATAACCAATTTTTTTCTGAAGTATATACATGCATGGGTGTATTTATATATATATATATATATATAATAAATATACACAGCACACATACACATGTAAACAAACTTATTTTGAATGCGATTAGTCACGATTAATCGTTTGACTTCACTAATATATATATTTCTGAATGTGTGTATATATTTATGTATATATATATATATATATATATATATATATATATATATATATATATATATATATATACACCAGATTTATTTATTTATATTAATGAAAAACAGTATCACACGTAACATCACAACTGTATTTAACATAATAATAAATAATAAATGTAATAATGATAATAAATGTTTCTAGAACACAAAATCGTATTAGAATGATTTCTGAAGAATCATGTGACACTGAAGACTGGAGTAATGATGCTAAAAATTCAGCTTTGCATCACAGGAATAAATGACATGTTAAAATATATTAAAATAGAAAGCAGTTATTTAAAAAAAGAAATTATGGATCCCAAAGTATAATTCTGTTTAATTTGTAGTGTGAATTATGCTGTCAGTGTCTGCATTCTCTTTCTGACACTGTCCTTGTTTCTCAGGTGCTGTCTGTGTGCGTGGAGGAAGAAAACATCATCCCTTATATCACTAACGTGCTGCAGAATCCTGATCTGGCCCTCAGGATGGCCGTCCGCAACAACTTGGCGGGTGCCGAGGAGCTCTTCGCCCGCAAATTCAACAACCTATTTGCTGGTGGCAACTACTCTGAAGCTGCCAAAGTGGCTGCCAATGCACCAAAGGTACAGCAGACTGCATCACACGACCTGACGCCTCATTATTAGTCATTGTCAGGCAAATGCTGGGGTTTCTGATTGGCTGTTGGTTTCTTGCAGGGCATCCTGCGCACCCCAGACACCATCCGTCGGTTCCAGAGTGTTCCTGCCCAGCCCGGTCAGACGTCTCCCCTGCTGCAGTACTTTGGGATTCTGCTGGATCAGGGCCAGCTGAACAAGTTTGAGTCATTGGAGCTTTGCAGGCCCGTCCTGCAGCAAGGCCGCAAACAGCTCCTGGAGAAATGGCTAAAGGAAGACAAGGTAGATCCTCTTCTGAACAAATATGTGACCCAAAGTTGTATTAAATTCAAATTATTTTATTGGCATGATTGTTATACACACAATATTAACAAAGCATCAATACAACAAAAGCAGTTACGAAAATGAAAGAAAGGAAGAAAGAAAGAAAAATAAAAAGGTGCTAGTAATGATAATGGAAAATAACCAATAATAGTATAAAATAAAATAAACATGCTCTAGGTTTTGTAAAGCCATGAAAACTTGGAAATATCAGAGAATTATAATATTGTGTTTTTCCTTGCATGAACAAAATAATGGAAATTAATAGAGATGCACCGATTGCGATTTTCATGGCCGATTCCAATTTCCGTTTTTTTTTTTTTTTGTTGCTGTTGCGATTTTCTTTCTAAGAACTATAATTGACAGCATATGCAATTAAAAATCTATACTTTTTTCAATGCAAAAAATGATTTACATAAAAGAAATTATTAAACATTACAATTCCCCAAATCTGGACTAAGTTACAGATGTTGTCTCACTTGAACAACTCTCAAAATAAAGTGCTCCGTGACTGGAAAGGGGTAGAAATAAAACCACCAGTAGGTGGCAGCAAAATACTGTTTTTAGTCATTTAGTTATTCATTCAACCTATTGGTTTAAATGGCTGATTCATTCAGAAAAAAGGCAAGTGACTGAATCATTGACTTACTCGATTAGGTCAAAAAATACATTATCATTTGCCGTTTACACTGAATGCAATAAAATCAGAAACATTCTCGTGAAAATTTTTGGTGGCCAAGCTTCAGTGCTTCCCTGGTTATTTTTCTTTTTGACATTTTATTGACATTTCTTCTTGTCCGGTTGGGCAAGTAAAATTCTCTCACTCGCCTCTTTAAAAAAAATCTGCCTGTCCCAAACAAGCGTTAATCGAGCCATGTGGTTCCTCCACAGTTTACTTGGGCCCTACACATATTACAAATTGCGAACTTTGTGTCTTCTTCACTCACAGAAGAACTTCCATGCTGACAACATGTTTACATGCAGATGTGAGAGTAAGTGTGATTGTCAAAATGGAACGGCCGGTCACTGGTCTGGGCCGATCATGCAGAAAATCGACTAATTCTGGTCCCTGGCCGGTTGATCGGTGCATATCTAGAAATTAATACAATTATGGTAAAGTCATGGAAATTGCTTTGAAAAATTGACATTTTCTAGCTGTGCTGTACAGTAAAATATTTAATCTGTTGGATATTTATTTGTTTTAGAGTAAAAGTGATGTCTGATTTGTTAATAAATCAGTCTTTTAATTTTTTTTTTTTTATGGGTAAGTTCACCCAAAAATGAAAATTGTCATCATTTACTCACCCTCATGTCATTCCAAACCTGTAAGACTTACTTTCTTCTGCGGAACATAAAATAACGTTTTTGAAAGAATGTTGGTAACCAAACAGTTTTGATTCCCATTGACTTTCATTATATGGATAAAATATAATGGAAATCAGTGGTACACGAAACGGTTTCAGTCATAAAGGTTTGGATTGGAACAATATGAGGGTGTGTAAATTATGATAGATTTTAATTTCTGGGTGTACTATCACTTTAACGTATCACATAAATCAGTCTTAATCAAAATGATTTTTAAAATCGTATTCTTTTATCACAAACAACTGGAAAGGTCATAGAAATGAATTTGTCAAAAAGTGTGGAACCCCCATATCTTTCCGACTAATGTAATTTTTTGTTTTTCAATGTTATGATACATAATGAAAACCGTCTGTTTTTGGTTCCTGCAGCTGGAGTGCTCTGAAGAGTTGGGTGATCTGGTGAAGTCTGTGGATCCAACTCTTGCACTTAGTGTTTATCTAAGGGCCAACGTTCCCAACAAAGTGATCCAGTGTTTTGCCGAGACCGGGCAGTTCCAGAAAATTGTACTGTATGCAAAAAAGGTGAGTTTTAAAAAGGTGGCACTAAATTTCACACTGCTCTGTAAACTGCTCTATTCATGTGAGAGATTTAATATATTTGAGCTCCATCCTCTAATGCGTGGCCATCTGTGTGCAGGTTGGCTACACTCCAGACTGGATCTTCCTGTTGAGGAACGTCATGCGGATCAGTCCAGAACAAGGCCTGCAGTTCTCCCAAATGCTCGTTCAGGATGAGGAACCTCTGGCGGACATCACTCAGGTCTAATAGCATTTTGTATTTCCGCAGTTGTATAACTGGTATTTATTTTATTTTCTACAAATTTGGACTGGATGTAAGCATTTCTGAGGATAAAGTAGGCGAGCTTTTAATAACAAATGAATTTGCTAATGTTTTTGCTTATTTTACAGATTGTGGATGTGTTTATGGAGTATAACCTGATCCAGCAGTGCACTTCTTTCCTGTTGGATGCCCTGAAGAACAACCGTCCCACTGAAGGTCCTTTGCAGACTCGTCTGTTGGAGATGAACTTGATGCACGCCCCACAGGTGCTCACTACAAACATCAGCACCTTGCACCTCACTTACTTTCCTATTTTGCAAAGTTTTGTATCATAACATGGTATTTTTTTCCCTATTTAGGTGGCAGATGCCATCCTGGGGAACCAGATGTTCACTCACTATGACCGGGCCCATGTGGCTCAGCTGTGTGAGAAGGCAGGTCTTCTGCAGAGAGCTCTGGAGCACTACACTGACCTGTATGACATCAAACGGGCTGTGGTCCACACCCACCTGCTCAACCCAGAGGTACAGTCCACAGTCTGCTTGATCTTTTATACCCAGACCATTACTGTATCATTCATTTGCATTTATTAGAATGGAATAAGTCTCTTAAATGTTGATAGTTATGTTCATGGCCATCAGTACTTTGGTACTTCTGCTCTGATTGATGTGGTAATATGTTGTGCTCTGGTTGCAGTGGCTGGTGAACTTCTTCGGCTCTCTGTCGGTGGAGGACTCTCTGGAGTGTCTGAGAGCCATGCTTTCTGCTAACATCAGGCAGAACCTACAGATCTGCGTCCAGGTGGCCTCCAAGTATCATGAGCAGCTCTCCACCCAGTCGCTCACAGAGCTCTTCGAGTCCTTCAAGAGCTTTGAGGGTAAGAATGCTGAAACGCTTTCAGTGCACCATAACCGATTTTCCTGAAATTAGGGCAGGACAATATAGCTTAAAGGGATAGTTCACCTTCAGTTGGTCCCCATTGACTTGAATAGTGTGTTTTTTTTTGTTTTTTTTTCTTCCAATTCTATGGAAGTCAGTGGGGACCAGCAACAGAAGGTGAACTATTCCTTTAAAGTATTTTATCTCTGTTTTTTTGTTTTAACCATATTCATTGTGTACCTCCATATTTGTGTATTTGGTCTGACTTGTCCAGATAATTTTAATAACAGTGCATTACTGTTTTTACAATAAAGTGCCACATGGACACTTGCCTGAAAAAAGTTTAAACTAGGGATGCACCAATACCATTTTTTTCTGAACGAGTCCGATACTACCGATACTTTCATTTTTGGTACTTGCCGATACCGATACCTTTTTCGCTGCATTCGTAATTTCTTTTAAATATTGGGTACAGAAACAAAATAATAATAATAAATTAAAATAAAAATATGAATCGTGTTAGCTGGCTTCATTTAGCAAACAGTATTTCCTTAAGTTATTTTCACACTTAATTATACATGTTAAAATGTATTGCAGAAACTTTTGTTACTTTCACTGTTCGTTTTATTGCTCTATGGTATTTCATCTTTAATTTAATGGCGCATTAGAGCTGTACCAAGTCGATTGCAGTGGCTCAGTAC
Organism: Tor tambroides; assembly: GCA_021397915.2. Lineage (NCBI taxonomy): Eukaryota > Metazoa > Chordata > Actinopteri > Cypriniformes > Cyprinidae > Tor > Tor tambroides. Next base: position 17,953 of record JAFVLL020041083.1, read on the forward strand.
TGTAATCACAAAACGTTTTCCTAAAATAATTCAGGGAACCACTCGTTATACATTATACAATTACACGCGTACTGTTTTGGTGACAAAATTTGTGTCATGCACTGTATGCGGATGCTTGCGTACGAGTAAAAACGGAAGTATACTTCGGCCTTTAAAGCAAGCAAAACATGCACAATGCATGTGCAAATTAGTGCAGAGTGAGATGTATATAGTGCATTTCACACAGGCTGCTAGTTTCACTTTCAAATCGTGTATGCTTGACTGTTAAAATAAATGTGGTTTAATGCCCCTATAATTTTTGTTTGTTTTATATTTGATTTAGTTTTAATCCAAATGATGCATTTGCTAAGTGAGCAAACAGCAGTCGAGATCATGCAACAGAAGTGACTCTCTCTCTCTCTTTACCGACAAATAACTCTAGTAACTTGTCTTGTGCATTGGTTTACTCACTTGCTTTTGACACATCCGACTGACCTACAAACTTTCCAGTGATGTCTGTCAGAAAGGGATATTCGCTTGACAAGCTCGCACATCTGTGCCGCTGCATGCTCAAACCACTCAGCGTGCTTTGCTTATCAGCTCGTGCACAGCTGCTATACAGGCATGAATATTGAATGTTTAACGTTAGCTATATTAATTACATAGCCTACATGTACTTCATAGACATCCTTAATTTCTAATAAATCCATTATACTCTCTGTTTGTTCTGTTGTCAGTGATGCTTTATCTGGACACAGCTCTGTTCACAAGCTGTGTGGTATCGGCTTTGGTATCGTAGCATTTTTGCGAGTATGAGTATTGGAGTGCAGTATCGGGCCCGATATCGGTGCATCTCAAGTTTAAACAGTTGTTTTAAATTGATTACTTGATTTCCGTTTAAACTGAATCATGGAAATGAATCAGATCTCATGAGCATATGTGTTCGTGTGACCTGCAGGTCTGTTCTACTTCCTGGGATCCATTGTGAACTTCAGCCAGGATCCAGAGGTTCACTTCAAATATATCCAGGCTGCTTGTAAAACTGGTCAAATCAAAGAAGTGGAGAGAATCTGCAGAGAGAGCAACTGTTACGATCCTGAGCGTGTGAAGAACTTCCTCAAGGTATGACTCTTGAAGACTCTTGTTTAGGCTTTTAACAAGCATCTGGAAATGAAAAAGTTCATTGTGCTATTAAGAACAATTTACCTTGTCTTTAACAGGAAGCAAAACTGACAGACCAGCTGCCCCTCATCATTGTGTGTGACCGCTTTGACTTTGTCCATGACCTTGTGCTCTACTTGTACCGCAACAACCTGCAGAAGTACATTGAGATCTATGTTCAGAAGGTACTCGAGACATGATTGCAGCAACTCTTGTGATTCTCAAGTGCTTGCCTCGGCTCTTGGTGTGGTGTTTCTGTAGCAGTGGCTGATTGAGTGATTAACTGGTTTTGTCAGGTGAACCCCAGCCGTTTACCCGTTGTGATTGGAGGGCTGCTGGACGTGGACTGCTCTGAGGACGTCATTAAAAACCTCATTCTTGTGGTCAGAGGCCAGTTCTCTACTGATGAGCTTGTGGCCGAGGTGGAAAAGAGAAACAGGTGCGTACTGTTGGCCAATATAATGCAGAGTCATGATGTAATTTTAATTGTACTAAATAAGTAAAATATTTAACGCAATGTTCATGTAAATATAGAAAGTGTTTCGTTGTTGTGATCCATTGACAAGTCATTTTTGAATTTACACCTAAATAATGTACAATATACAATAATGTACAATATAAAGTACAATATATGCCTAAAAGTGGTTTTACTTTTTTGTTTGTTTGTTTGTTCTTTAAGAAATGAATATTTTTATTCAGCAAAGATGCTTTCAATTGATCAAAAGTGACTGTAACAGTTTACACAGTTTAGACTGATATATAATATTTAAGAAATAATGAATTAAATAAGAATCAAAACATCATATTAGAATGGTAACTTGAGAATGAACACTTTTAAATGGTGGTCTAAATGTATAAATAACACTTCTGCTGTTAATCTGCTAAATTAGCACAATTATGTGCAGATAATTCAAATGTTGTCAAATATCTATAAGTATGTTGACATTGACCGGTAATAGTGTTTTATATTGTTGTGGTCTGATTTGGCTAAAATTAGTCTGATTCTGGTCAGCATTATTGACTATTTTGATCTCTTTGACAGACTGAAGCTGCTTCTGCCGTGGTTAGAGGCCCGTATCCACGAGGGCTGTGAGGAACCTGCTACCCATAATGCCCTGGCTAAGATCTACATCGACAGCAACAACAATCCTGAGCGCTTCCTCCGAGAGAACCCCTACTATGACAGCCGCGTGGTGGGCAAGTACTGCGAGAAGAGGGACCCCCATCTGGCCTGTGTGGCTTATGAGAGAGGACAGTGTGACCAAGAACTCATCCATGTAAGGAACAATGGTGCTTTTGTTTTAGCTGTTTGTTGCAGCAGAATATTTTAAGAGATTGTTTTGAGCGTGTTCTTTGATAAATCTCTAAATCTTTTCTTTCACTTCACAGGTTTGCAATGAGAACTCTCTCTTCAAGAGTTTGTCCCGATACCTTGTGCGTCGTAAGGACCCCGAGCTGTGGGCTAGTGTGCTTCTGGAGAGCAACCCTTACAGGAGACCCCTAATCGACCAGGTGCAAATTAGAAAATAACATACAAGTCAACATGAAGCTTTATTTGGAATCCATTTTAGTAGAATGGCACAACATAAAAAATAATCCATTGAAAAGTAATTGGATTATGAAAAGTAGGTGCTACATAGCAGAATGTAACCAAATGGCTGAAGGGGAGGAGCTAAAAAAAATAAGAGATTGATGATGTCATCAGAAAAGGAAGATTGTTTCCACCTGTTTGCAAAAAGACTAGGAATGCCATATCAATTCTTTTTAGGCAAAGAAAATGGGACAAATTTTGATTTCATGTTGACTTCAAGTACATTTGAGTTATAATGTCAAAAAGTGCTTCAAACATAAAGATTAAATCCAGTTTATGTTCCCGCCCACCACAGGTTGTTCAAACTGCCCTTTCTGAGACCCAGGACCCTGAGGAAGTGTCTGTTACTGTCAAAGCTTTCATGACTGCTGACCTACCCAATGAACTCATTGAACTTCTGGAGAAGATTGTTTTGGACAACTCCGTTTTCAGCGAACACAGGTAATTTCATCCGAGCGGTGACAGAACGTAAATTGATTTCCATAAAAGATTTTAGGTTGTTAGACATTTGCCTTTCCATTATTCGTGTCCCAGGAACCTGCAGAACCTCCTGATCCTGACGGCCATCAAAGCTGACCGCACACGTGTTATGGAGTACATCAACCGCCTCGACAACTACGATGCCCCAGACATCGCTAACATCGCCATTAGCAATGAGCTCTTCGAGGAGGCTTTCGCGATCTTCAGAAAGTTCGATGTGAACACATCAGCAGTGCAGGTACATCTCATCTCTTAAATATCATCTTAACATATATTCTATATGAATGTATAAGCATAGAGTTGTTCCTGGCCTTAGTTTCCTTTTCCTGTTTCTGCGATCTCAAATAATTTGTTGTCCTTCTTGACTGTAGGTGCTTATCGAGCACATTGGGAATCTGGACCGGGCCTATGAGTTTGCTGAGCGCTGTAATGAGCCGGCCGTGTGGAGTCAGCTGGCTAAAGCACAGCTGCAGAAGGGGCTGGTGAAAGAGGCCATTGACTCTTACATCAAAGCTGACGACCCCTCGGCCTACATGGAAGTGGGACAAGCTGCAGCTCAAAGCGGTAAGAACCAATAAAAAGTGCCTGATTCTTGACTAAATCCAAAACGTTCCAAGTTGAGATGTTCATAAATATGGGAAATAGTCTAGTAGAGAGATTATTGTTGTTTTCTCCTCAGGAAACTGGGAGGATCTTGTCAAGTTTCTTCAGATGGCTCGTAAGAAGGCCCGTGAATCATATGTAGAGACGGAGCTGATCTTTGCCCTGGCCAAGACTAATCGTCTGGCTGAACTGGAGGAGTTTATCAATGGGCCAAACAACGCACACATTCAACAAGTATGAGTCTCCTACTTTGGCTAATGGTATTATACTGCTTGGTTAGAAATGAATGGGGCAAAAATTTGCCACCGAAAAAGCAGATATCTAAGAAATTTAAAAAATGGATGACCGTTCCCCCAAAATGAATTCATTTTTATTTTAAGAAATGTATTTTTGCAATATTTGCTGTATTTGGATATTTTTAGATGTAAAAAAATAAAACTGAAGTATTTTACATAAAAGGATGAAAATATAAAAAAAGCCCTTGGAAATTAAGTTCAATTAAATCAGTTCTAAGCAATTAAATATTGCTGTTTAGTTAAAAAATTACAAATTCCTGCAGTGTTTTTTTTGTAAATATCTGATCGATTAATGTCTGAACTTATTTTGCTTTTTTCTATCTAGGTTGGTGACCGATGCTATGATGAGAAGATGTACGAGGCAGCTAAACTACTTTATAACAATGTATCCAACTTTGGCCGTCTGGCCTCCACTCTGGTGCATCTTGGCGAGTATCAGGCTGCTGTCGATGGGGCCCGCAAAGCCAACAGCACAAGGACCTGGAAAGAGGTCTGGTTATACATTCTTGCTCTTTTCTACAGTTACAGAAACCATTTTAAGCTGCAGGTTACCTTGTTGTGTTTATGTGAATAGCTTTGATCCCATGTGTTTTGCCTCTATATATATTCTGTTTACATTGGTGTCAAAGATGTTGTCTGCTTGTAGGTTTGCTTTGCCTGTGTTGAAGGGAAGGAGTTTCGTCTGGCTCAGATGTGTGGATTGCATATTGTCGTTCATGCTGATGAACTTGAGGAGCTCATCAACTACTACCAGGTGAGAATGATTTAATTTAGGTTTGATGGCATTTTCATAGCCTGAGATATTAACAGGGTCCCCACAGTCATGAAAAGTTGTGAAAATATTCATAATACTTATTATTCTATAGTAGATTTAATTTTAAGCTGTAATATTTACTATAGGGCTGTCACAATTCCTCAATTCAAGTACTCAATTTAAAAAAAAAAGTCTTCCTCTGCAATTTGCCCGTGTCGAGTAACAGGCAAAATTCAGCAGGTGGTGCATTCCACGGACGAGAATCCATGAAACCTTTCCATGGCTGCCTGATATATTTAAAAATCATAATAAAGCATAAAGCTATTGTGAATTCACAAACACTGTGATTCAGTTAAATCAATATATTCGATGCAGATTTAATATGTTTTTTAATAATTTACATGGTAGGTTACGTACGTGTGTGTCAGTGCAGCTCTGTTAACAGTAAATGCTGCTCCACATGAACTCTCATCATTTTAGTAAAGTGTAAAAACTGTCGTCAGGGCGTTGGCACCCTCTGCAGGCATTTGTTATAACGCATACTGTACATTAGTTCTATTGTTTATAATACATTATTGAGGCTATTGCTCATTTTTGTTACCACTAAAATTCCACTTAATTAAAAAAAAAAAAAAAAAAAAAAAAAGATTTGGAACGACATGAACGACATGGGTGAGTGAATGATGACAGAATTATACCTTTTAGGTGAATTATTGCTTTTAATCATAATTCAAATCGTTCAAGTATGGGTAAGATACCCAGGACAGTCTAACCTTTGTATCTTGGCTTTTACTTTCTTATTGGTCATGTTTATCACCTATATCAGATTATGGTTTTGGTTCTTTCATGGTGGTAAGGCACCTATTTATTTTTTGTAAGTTTCAGTTTCTATTATTCGCACAATGACTTCCTTTTTCTCACAGGGGCGTCTTTCACAGAACCTGTCCAATGAGCAGCTTGCTCCAATTTTAAATATACACACAGCACTTCTTAGCACATCAAGTGAGACCTTTAGTTAGAATTAAAGGGTTAGTTCACCCAAAAATGAAAATTAGCCCATGTTTTACTCACCCTCAAAGCATCCTATGTGTATATGACTATCTTCTTTCAAATGAATCCAATCGGAGTTATATTAAAAATTTTCCTTGCTCTTCTCTTTTACATCCTACGTCATCCGCCGGAACAACTTGCACGTATGACATTCAGCAGAAGTGAGAAAAAGTATTTAAAATATTTTACATATTTTAAATATGCATATTTTTCTTACAAAAACGCATCGATTCGCTACAGGAGGCCTTTATTCACCCCCCGGAGCCGTGTGAGGCACGTTTTACTATGGATGTGTGCACTTTATTTGACTGCTTTTGTACTGTTGAACAAAAAACACTCACCTACTCCCATTCTAACGCTTGAAAGAGCAAGGAAAATTTTTAATGTAACTCCGACTGGATTCGTCTGAAAGAATAGTCATATATACCTAGGATCCTTTGAGGGTGAGTAAAACATGGTCTAATTTTCATTTTTGGGTGAGCTAACCCTTTAAGGTGCGGTCACATTTACTGTTCCGGCAAATTTTTGGCAGGTGAAATCCAGTCAAATCAATAGGAATCTACATGTGAGGAAAATATTTACTAACGCAGATTGTGTGCATGCGAATTCACCACATTGACCAATAGAAAGCTGCTTGGTTTAAAAGTGCTTCATACATTGCTACACTATTGACAATAGACTTTTTTCCCCTGCAACATTTTCCAGAATTTTTCGCTAATGTGATTGCACCTGAAGAGGGTTCTGTTTTCTACATATGCATTCAGGATACTGACTGACTGTATGGGGGACCATCTATTGCTAGTACCAAATCTTTGTTGTCGATTGAATTGACAAAGCCATAGTGACCCATGATGCATAGACCAGTAGTAAATAATCAGATGCTTATTTCAATGGTAGGTGTTTGTCGTCGGGTATGGAGTGCCTTGGCAAGAAGCTTGTGCCCTGAGACCTGCTTTGAAAGCGTGTGCACCTTGTATTAAGCTTGGCTTTATGCATCTCCCATGAATGGTCCCATCCATCAGTCATTACCCCCTTTCTTCAGAGTATTTATCTCTCCTCATTGTTCCTCTCTTGTCCTTCTTTCTCACTCTCCTTCATTCAGGTTGACAAGTTGGATGCTTCAGAGTCTTTGAGGAAAGAGGAAGAACAGCTCACAGAGGCACAACCCATTGTCTATGGTAGGACCCTTACATTGCCCCTTCATCTAAGAAAGTTTTTATAACTCCACCACAAATTATTGTTCAAGCAATATTTGCTTTTGTATTTACTTATTTTACTTTTTTTTTTTTTCAATTTTTTTTCAATTTTTTTTGTTATTTTGTGTTTTTGGGTTTGTTTGGTTTAATGCTAGCAAGCATGAATGAAATTTATATTTCATTTGCATATATAATTAATGTAATATTTTCACTCAAATTTTTACCGTAACCTCAAAATACCTAATATGCCACAATATATTAGCTTATGTTACATTTTTTTTGTACATTTTATTTTATTAGAAATATAGATTTTTTTGTTTGTTTGTTTAATGCTAGGAAGTAGCAAAATATAAGAGAGGAATTTATATTTAATTTGCATACATAAAAATATTTGCAGTTACCTTACAATACATAATATGGCAAAATATAAGTTGGCAAGACAAAATATAAGTTCATCGTTTCACATTTTAATTTTATTTTATCTTCAAATTATTTACTTTTTTTGTTTAGGTTTTTTTTTTTTTTTTTTTTTTTTTTTAATGCAAGTATGAGTCAAATTTATATTTAATTCACATGTATAGTTTTATGTAATTTCCACTCCATAAAATATTTGCAGTAACCTCAAAATACCAGATATTGGCTTATTACATTTTTTTGTTTGGTTTGGTGGTGTTTTATTTTTGTTGTTTTGTTTTTTGTTTAGTGCTAGCAAGTATGAATGGAATTGATAATTATATATATATATATATATATATATATATATATATGTATGTGTGTAATATTTTCACTTAGAAATATGTGCAGTAACCTTTTTGGTATTTTGTTTGTTTAATGCTAGCAAGTATCAATGAAATTGATATTTAATTATATTATATACATATACAATTAATGTAATATTTTCACTCAAAAATATTTTGAGTAACCTCAAAATACTGAATATGCTCAATATATTGGTCTATCACCATAACAAATGCAGAGTAGTCTGGTGTAAAATAATTTACACTTGCATACTAAACCCATTAAATGAGACCAACAACCTGTGGTTGGTAGTTTTTGTATTAATGCTCCTGTGTTCGATCATTTTTCCCAGGCACACCCCAGCTGATGCTCACTGCAGGCCCCAACGTCGCAGTTCCCCCACAGCAGCCTTACGGCTACGGCTACCCCACGGCGCCTGGCTACGGCCAACCCGCACAGCCAGGCTTTGGCTACGGCATGTAAAGCCCTCCTGTCCACAGCTGTCCATCTATCTCTCCTTTAAGTTCCTTACTAGCTTATTGTGGTCTACTCACAAGGTTATATATATAAAAAAAAAAAAAGTTACGCGTTTTAAATTATTTTCCTTAAAATGCAATGAAGGACTTCATTTTTATTTGTGTTGTCAAAGAAAATAATCGGACCACATTTTTGTTATTTCACATTCCATATTTAAGGCTACTTATATATCACTAGTTTTTTTTTTTGTTGTTTTTTTTTGTGAGCAGATTTTTTTTTTTTTTTTTTTTTTTTTTTTTTAAGGGGGCATGGGTTGTGTATGTAAGTGGAGTGTCGAGAAGAGCAATTAACCTTAAAATATGTCGTGAAGCATCTGATTTGCACTCTGTCGTGAGAGGAAACTAATGTAGAATCTCTTAATTTTGATGTATTGTATGTGAAGAGCTTACACTGTCAGTCTGTTTAATGCATTTCATTATTGTATATTCTGAAAGAGGTTAAACAATATTTGAACATGAACGTATGCATCCATGGGTACATTTAGCTAACACTAAGTAATAATCTGATATTCTACACAAATATGTAGCTGTATGAAAATTTTAAGCGCATACAGATATGAATATAGTAAATGATTTTAATCCCTTAGCCTAAACAGGTTTCCCCCGATCGACCTCGTAGTTGTTAACATCTCATTCACTCCATGTGTAACAGGTGACCTTTCCTTGTATTGAATACAGTGCTCTTTCTTGTGTGAATCCATTTCCATAAATGAGCAAGGGATACATTGATTCTTCTGACTTCTGTGTTTACTCATCTGATTCTTTGTATTGAGGTTTGTGTGTGCCAGGTGTCGTGCTGTTCTAGCTCACTATTCGGAGTGTACAGAAGAATGAATACGCAAATGGATACCAATGCTTTGTCCACCTGTAAGATTTGTGTGCGATCTGCAGATTCAGAAAACTGGGGAATAAATTCACAGGATTGTGATCATTTTGGTGGCTTGATTGTAAATTGGCAAAGATTAAAATGAAACTCGTCCATTCTCCATCATATAGCTTGCCACTTTATTTTTTCACATCACAGACACAGCAGCCATTAAAGGTGCACATGGTCATTTTTTTCCTGTTTTGTTAGTGGATATGGTAGTCATATTGGAAGAAACTGAGAAAATGTTTTGTGTAGTTAGCATAATTAATTTTATTCCAAAAAAAAAAAAAAGCAGATCATGTGATCTCAACATGGTGGCCCCCATGAGGCCACCCGCCTACATGTACAATAACTAGTGATGTATGTAACATATTTTACACAAATTTAAAATGAGGGAGAATTGCGTAGTCTTTAAATTTGCACAAATGTATACTTGTAAACATGTTCATTTGTATCAATCTATTAGAGAGAAGCCTGGAATTTTTTTTTTTTTAAATTCAACACATTTTAGACGTGTATAAATAGGCACACGGGAAAGGACATGAGCTTCCTTCGGTCATTCGATAGTGCGCTAGAAAACCGTGAGAAGTCAGATATTCTGATCCCGGATACGCATGCAGCAGAATAAAAGACCACCTGCTCTTCTCGGTCATCCTAAAATAGCCTTTCTATTTTTGTCATCGACAGAGCCCCAAAGCTATACGGCGAAGCTGCTGTGCGATATCCTAAATTAATATTTACAAACTTTCTATAATATTGAGAGCATGTGAAAATGATTTTAGCCAAACTAAAGCTCGCTGAATTTTAGCGTTATGATAAAATCGACTAAACAGGTGCCAGTCAGAAGGCAGGCAGCCGTTCTCTCCGGGTCTTTTATTTTGAAACGACTGCGCTGTTCTCCAGCTGAACGTGAGTCATTTCCTGTGGCTGTTGTCGCTTATTGCTGCTGTCAGGACGGAAGAGTGGTTGCAGGTATGACTGTGTCCCTTCACTGTACATTACCTCTGTTATGACACTTTTCTCTCTTTTTAGTCTAAAAGTATGTGAACATCACTATGTAATCGACGCTAAGTCTGAAATCAAATATAAACAGCGATAGGGGACTCAAAGCTAACCTAGACAGCTAATTCTTGCCGGTTCATCACCCACATGGGCTGTTTGAAATAAATATAACCTGTAAATGGAATCTGGAGATGGTATTTTGTTTATTTGACATAATTGGTAATTACCCAACAAGTGTTAAATTCTCATATACTATAACCTCGTTTAATCAATTGGTTAATCTTCCCAATGAAGTTATAGCTTAGTTGGGTTAGCTTAAGTGCTAGTTAAAGGTCCTAGTTCAGCCTATACAGGTGATCAGAGTCCTGTGATGGAAATAAATGAATATACTGGTACTAGAATACATTATAATTCCTTCTTTCTTGTCAGTTTTATTGATTGTAATGGTCTTTGTGATCATCAGATTATTTTATTTTTTAATCAACATTTCTTACATTTATTCCCCAATGACTAACTACTAATCCACTCAAGGTTTTCTTGAGAGGACAAACCACTATCAACACTTCCAAAGTTTGATTTGAGATGTTTGTCTGCCTTCAGCAAACTTACTAAGACCTCAGTGAGTCATGTTTTAACGGCTGTCATTTATGATGACATTACAAAGTTTGTTTTCTGTGTGCAGGTGTCTGAACTGTAAACAGTAGAGGGAGATGGCTGCAAATGGAGCAGAATGTGAACATCCACAGAAAAGACTAGGACCTAAAGACAAGCAGAATGGCAGTTCTACAGGTTTGTTAAGCTGATTGAAAGCTGATTTAATCAATTACCTGCTGGCAGCCACAACGTAACCCTCAGCTGAGCTGATCAAGGGTCAGGACCAGAGATAAAACGTCCTGTGGAGATAAACGGACCTGCCCTAGTCACTGATAGATTGATCTATCATCATTGATCTTACAGAAATAGTTAACCCTAAAATGAAGTTTGTTTGTTTTTTTTGCTGAAAATGTACTCACCCTCAGGCCAATTTAGCATCACTTGCTCACCAGTGGATGCTTTGCATGTTGTTTTAAAATATAATTGAATCGTATTTTAAAAGCCTGTGTATTGTACCCACAGATTCATCTCTGAGAGAGAGAAAGCAGCTGGACAGGGAAGAGCGTCTCTCTTTAGTACTGTGGAAGAGGCCTTTAACCACACTACAGTATTTCTGCATAGAAACCCTCATAACCCTGAAAGAATGGACGTGGAAGTAAGAAATCAAGTTTATACTCATGTAGTGCAATATATAGTTTATGGGAAGTTAACCAAATTATTTGTCCTTGTATGGTGAAATTAATTTCCTATCAGTGCTAAAAAGTGAAATGGTACCAAGTGATATTTACAACTATTATTTAGGGTCTTTCCTGAGGGAACTGAATGCATTTCAAAAGTTTGAAATCAGTAAATAAAAGTATTAATTTATTTCTTATATATATATATATATATATATATATATATATATATATATATATATAGATTTTTATTATTAAATTGATTAATACTTTTATTTTGCAAGGATGCATTAAATTGATCAAAAATGACACTAAAGATTACAAAAGATTTCTATTTTTAAATAAATGCTGTTTTTTTTAAAGTGTTCTATTCATCAAAGAAATTCTGAAAAAAAGTGAATCAGTTTCCATAAAAAGTATGAAGCAGCACAACTGTTTTCTGCATTGAAAAAATAATATATGTTTCTTGAGTAGCAAATCAGCACATTAGAATGATTTCTGAAAGATCATGAGACACTGAGTACTAGCGTAAGGATGCTGAAAATTCCTCGTTGCATCACAGGAATAAATAAGTTACATTTTAAAATATGTTGAAATAGAGGTATTTTAAATTGCGATATAGTAAAATTACTGTTATTGCTGTATTTCTGATCAAATAAATGCAGACTTAAAAGAGCACAAGACTTCAAAATAATAATAAAAAAAACTTTTGATTCCAAACCTTTGAACTGTAGGCCTAATTGGGATTAATTTAATTCATTTATAGTCATACTCATAATCAGATCCATGTTTTAGTAATGGAATCAACCCTACTTTTAATAGTACAGATCAGTATACAGTGGCTATTTATTTATTTATTGACTGATTTATTTTGCAGGCTTTGGCAGAGAAGAGGGGTGGTATTTTTGACTGTAGTCCTTTTTTCACTTTTCTCAATGGCTTACTCAATAGAAGGAACACATCAAGAGGTGAGCTCAAGGGCTTCTACAGCATTTTTGTTTTAGTCAGAATTGTTGTATTTGGTAATGTAATTGAATTATTGTAACATTTCTTAAGATCGGCTTCTTTCTAAAGCTTCTATAAGGTAGTCATTTAGAGAATTTATTACTCTGAAGCATCTTGATTCTTTATGAACTTAGTGTTTGTATTGTTTGTAGTATGTACAGTACCTGGAGAAGAAGTTCCTGTGGTGTGCCTACTGGGTAGGCCTGGGTATTTTGTCTTCAGTCGGTCTTGGCACTGGACTGCACACTTTCCTTCTGTACCTGGTAAGAATTTTTATGCTGGACCGCTTTATGTATGTAAATACATACATTTATACGAACTCAGTGGTTACAAACATGGTCTGAAACACATCTCATGGGGTCTTTACATACGGTACATTCAGGTATTCCCCTAAATTAACTGTCAGGGGCCCAGTGGGACCCTCTGTCAAAAGGGAAGTGTGTGTGTGCACGATGTTCCACTGGAGTGTATTAATAGAGTGACAGTGACAGCATGTGCTCCTCTGCTTCTCTACAGCAGATCTCGAAATCAGAACCTCTCACCAGTTTCCACTGACTCAGACTGTACTCCGAGACCGTGGTCAGAGTGTCCACTTCCACTGGCTGTGGTGAAAGTCACACCCCTTCTTTGTCACCAGAGAACTCTAGTACTTTGTGCTCAGTTTGTTTTGCATGGGCCGCATTGTGAAAGAATGGGATGTGAAAGTGCAAATATGCACAATGTTTCGCCACCAGACTTTTCTACAAAGATGAACAGTTTTCACACGTCAAGCTCTATTTTCATCTTTTTGAATTTGTAAAGGACGAAAACTATAGAGAAAAAAGCACACAAAATAATTCTTTATAGGTTTACACACCTAACTTTGGGAAGAAAATAAAAATACCCTTAATATAATATAGTACTTAATATAATATACTTTAATATTATTATTTTTTTTCCTTGGAGTTGGTAAAATTAATTTATTAATTATTATAAATTATTAGAATTTAAAATACCAGATTTCTATTTAAATATATTTTAAAAATGTAATTTATTCCTGTGATGCAAAGCTGAATTTTCAGCATCATTACTCCAGTCTTCAGTGTCACATGATCCTTCAGAAATCATTCTAATTTGCTGATTCACTGCACAAGAAGCATTTCATATTATTATCAATGTTAAAAACTGTTGAGCTGCTTCATATTTTTGTGGAAACCGTGTTACTTAATTAATGGAAAGTTCAACAGAACAGCGTTTATTTGAAATACATTTTTGTAACATTATAAATTCCTGTCACTTTTGATCACTTTAATGCAGTGGTTCTCAACCCTGTCCTGGGGACCCCCAACCACCACACATTTTGTATGTCTCCCTCATAGGCCACACCCAGTTCAAGTCTTGCAGACTATACTAATGAGCTGATGAGTTGAATCAGGTGTGTTAAATGAGAGAGACATACAAAATATGCAATGGTTGGGGGTCCCCAGGACAGGTTTGAGAACCACTGCTTTAATGCATCCTTGCTGAATAAAAACTTAATTGTTGATGGGTCTTTGGCACCAAAAGCCCTGTTTTAATATAAGGAAACGGCTAATATAAGTTAACCAGCCTGTCAAAACAAGCAGGTTCTCATCATCTGCATCTAATGATTGAGTTTGGGAAGTGGTTTGTGTCAGGTTTCAGTGCCTGGGAAATAAACTCAATTGCAATGAGTAACCAGATAAAACAGTCGCTTGATCAGGCTCTTTGCTGTGACACCGTCATGAGCTCATTCCTCTGAAAGTGACTAAAAAATGGTCCTGACTGGCTGACATCACCTCCGCCTGTAAAGATCCCAACAATCAGCAGAGTAACATAAGACTAACATCAATATTTAGACTGGGTTTAGGTTTAACAGGCTTTTTAGTGCATGTTTTGGATGCCTTGTTGCTTTATGGTCATCATAAAGCAGAGTTTGAAGTCAGAAAATAAAGGTTTCCGTATGACTTGTTGCATCTGTATGGTATTTTCTTTTGGATTAAGGTTGATTTGGATGGATCTGTCCACTAAATGGTACCACCTGAGTCATTCTTGCCTCCTTCGGTTATGCAAGGTTAATCAGAGGTTAAAAATGCTAGACATGGTATATTGTCCAGTCTCCTCTCCCACGAATCATCTCCCACGGACTGACCAACCGTGGGAATGAATGACATCAATGTCTGTTTTCACTTAGCAAATGAATTGTCATTCAGTTGGTGTTGCGGTTTTTCCATCACGCTGCGTTGAGGTCACAAGTTTTTCGCTGTTGCATTTGAACCTCAAGTGCTTTTGAGTTAGTTTTACGTACTTGGTCAGTGAACAATTGTTTATTTTACTTGTGAGGTACTGGTCTTAGAAATGTATCAAGCTGTGCATGTGACAGCGTTCATGGAAAAGAAATGTTCATGCTCACGTGAAGTATTATTTCAATCTGTAAACATGTGATTGCATCATTCCCTCCAGGGTCCACACATAGCTTCCGTCACCCTGGCTGCATATGAATGTGGCTCTGTGAATTTCCCCGAGCCGCCCTACCCAGCCCAGATAGTGTGTCCGGAGGAGGAGGTCCTGCAGGAGAGCATCTCGTTATGGACCATCATGTCGAAGGTTCGCCTGGAGGCCTGCATGTGGGTGAGTGTTTTCACAGTGCAGTGTTTCCTCAAGTACTAAAGCTGCTCACTTAAGTCACTCTTGAATGTCACAACTCTTGCCAAGTGTAAAAAGCGGTCACTAGATTTTGTGGACTTATTTGAAACCGTGCAACAAGTATGATGTCACCACCTCTGTTTAAAAAATAAAAATAAATATATATGGTGGGAGAAAATTCACCCTGGCTGCATATGAATGTGGCTCTGTGTATGTATGTATATATGTATTTATGTATGTATATGTGTGTGTGTAATATATATATATATATATATATATATATATATATATGTGTATATATATATATATGTATATATATATATAATTTTGGTGTATATCAGAATACAATAATTTATAATATTTGTAAAATGTATTTATAATAGATTTTTATTTATATTATAAAAATGTATGTTATTATATAATATTTATAATTTAAATATAATTATAGTAAAAGTATGTGTATATAATTTATTTTTAAAAAGTTTATATATATATATATTTTTTTTCAGTGTGTATATATAAGAATAATGTAAATGTATATATTATAAATGACTAATTTACATTAAAAGGGTATAATATTAATAATTTGGAACATTTATTATAATTATTGTATTTAAAATATACTTAAATGAATAAATTATAATTATACTCTTATTCATTATTTTACATATTCCCCACACAATTTAATAAATTCCCCATTCAATTGAACAAATTTAATTTAATTTAATGAACTATGATATGCTGTGAATCTATGAATATGATATGCTGTGTCTATTGCATGTATGCCTATGTTCTCAAAAACCTTTATGATGAATCACATGTTGTCCCTATTAGGCTCATCATTTGTGACTGTGTTTGCAGGGTGCGGGCACAGCTATTGGAGAGCTTCCTCCTTACTTCATGGCACGGGCGGCACGGCTGTCTGGAGCAGATCCTGATGATGAAGACTATGAGGAATTTGAGGAGATGCTGGAGCAGGCACAGAGCGCACAGGTCGGGATTTCATCTCATACTAGACCCACATGTCCGAACCTTCACCTTCATACAGGCAGCGGTTCCTTTTGATCATCATTAGAGCTCCGGTAGATGTTCAAAGCTTAACTAACCATTTCCTTCCAGTGTTCATGCCTTTATGAAGCCGACGGTGATGCCCCCCATGATGCAGTTGATACTGTATCCTGTTAGTGGGAGGTGTCCCAGTGTCTTATTCCCGTGAGCCCTCACTATTGTGGTTCACTTATGCGGGTCACATGATTTCTTGGAAGGGCTCTCCCCTGACTTCCAGTAAACCCTTTGAGCAGCGGGTGACTCAGAAGCAGAGCTTCCCTTTAATCACAGCCTTTTAGTGTCTAAGTGGACCCCACGAGGTCTGCGCCTTCACACAAGATTTTTAATTGGAGGGCTTTAATATGGTGCACTGCACCTCAGAGTTTAGTGATTAATCAGCAAAACGGCACACTTTTTTATTTATTTATATATTTTGCACAACTGTACACAAGTAATTTTAGATGATGTTTAAATTTTTTATAATTTTGCCTTTTAATTTTGTAGGGTAAATGAAAGTTTACTTCATAAATTGCTCTACTAATACAATATACAATGAAAAAGATTTTTTGATATAAACAAAGAATTATAATACAAATACAAATACTTCCTAATTTCATATGTTTCATATAATTTTGGATTTTAAATAAACTGTTTCAAATAATATAAAGTCTATTTTATATAGCAGTATTGAACAGTCATGTAGATTGGTGAATCTTAAGATCAATTGTCCATGTCAAGCCCAAATCTCTTAAGTTTTTCTTTAACCTAAATAAATGATGAAAATGTCAAATTTCTTACAGGACTTTGCAACAAGAGCCAAGCTTGCAGTGCAAAACATGGTGCAGAAAGTGGGATTTTTTGGAATTCTAGCTTGTGCCTCCGTAAGTAACTTTCTTTGAGATATAACACAGAATTGCAAGAAATAAACTTTTAGTTCTTTCAATAATTTGGAGCTATAATCTTGCAATTAACTTTTTTTATTCCGTGTGGGAAAAAAAACGCTTGCGAGATGTATTGTAGACTCAGAATTCACAGAAAAAAAGTCAAAATTGCAAGATATAAAAAAAAGTCAGAAATGTGAGAAGTTGCAATTACCTTTTTATTTTCTTATATATATAATATAAAATATATTTCAAGAGCCATTAATGCAGTATGTCTCTTGAATCAGTAAGTCTATCAATTTTTAATGTCTTTATTTTTGCCTGTTTCATAATTACAGATTTCAAATGTAAATGGTTTACAGTAGCATACCCAATGTGAATAAGCAGTTCATGTTTTGAGCTCACTGCGTGTAATGTAAGAATACTTGAATACTTGGCTCTGAGTTTGACATTAATTTTCCAGTATATTATCTTTCAGTGCTTACCGATGCTTATAATGTTTCTCAGATCCCAAATCCCTTGTTTGACCTGGCTGGAATCACCTGTGGTCATTTCCTGATTCCATTCTGGACCTTCTTTGGAGCGACTCTCATCGGAAAGGCCATTATTAAGATGCACATTCAGGTATGTGAAGAGTATGAAAACAAATGTTACGTATTTGTTAAACACTTTTTGGGTGAGTCAGAACTAATGAGATGATTCCCATTTCGGTTGACTGCCACTAGATCATCAAAGACACACCTTTGTAACTCCGCAGAGTTTTGAATGTTGACTCGGCAGATTCTAGACAGTGGTGCATTTGATGTCTTCAGGTCTGCTGATTTCATCCAAATGATCAAATCATGGGCATGAGCGAGTCAGTGATCTCACTGGGTGTCACATGTCTCATCACAGAGTCATTGTCTCACTGTCTCCTAAAGACGCAAAACACAAAACCTGCTGCATGCAGCTTGCCGCCTTGAGGAACGTGCCGTTGATTCATTGTCTGACAATGTTTATCTGCTTTTTGCTTCTTTACAGAAACTGTTTGTTATCATAACATTCAGCAAGCACATAGTGGAGCAGATGGTCTCTCTGATTGGGTGAGTAACAACACCAGCGTAAGATAAATGTGGACACCCTGTGTAAACAGTGGTAAACATTATAGCGAATAATCAAGAACTACATGAATCAAGAACGCGTGAAATTATAGTTTTGTAGTTTTGCACATCCTGAAGATGGGTTTGTTTGCTTTTGGCTTGATGAGTGGTAATTATAAATGTTTTTTTGTATTAATCATCATTTAATTTTGCACAATGAATAAAAAATTAGAGAAACATATACATATATATATATATATATATATATATATATATATATATATATATATATATATATACACACACATTAATGTTAAAAAGTTTTGAGGTCAGCAAGATTTTTTTTTTTTTTAGAATTATTGCTGTCAAACGATTAATCGCGATTAATCGCATCCAAAATAAAAGTTTTTGTTTACATGATATATGTGTGTGTACTGTGTATATTTATTATGTATATATAAATACACACACATGCATGTATATATTTAAGAAAACTGTTATGTTTATATATTAAATATTTATATATGATATAATTTATATAAATATATACATGTAAATATTTTCAAAATATATGTTGTATGTCTTATGTATACATAATAAATATACACAGTATATACACACACATATTATGTAAACAAACTTTTATTTTGGATGCGATTAATCGTTTGACAGCACTAAATTTAATAATTTAGTTCAGTAATGATGCATTACATTGGTCAAAAATGACATTAAACATATAATGTTATAAAAATATTTTTATCAAAGAATCCTGAAAAAATATGCATTACAGAAATAAGCCACACATTTTTCTTTTCATTGATAATAAGAAATGCACCAAATCAGCATATTAGAATGATTTCTGAAGAATCATGTGACACTGAAGACTGGAGTAATAATGATGGTGAAAATTCAGCTTTGCCTCAAAGAAATAAATTACTTTTTAAAATATATTCAAATATAAAACAGCTTTTTAAAATTGTAATAATATTTCACAAGTTAATAAATCCAGCCTTGGTGAGCATAAGCACTTTTTTTGTTTTAAAAACATAAAAATAAAACTTATGAATAGTAGTGTGTAGATTGAAATAAAGATGAATTTCTTTACCTATAAAAAAGAAAAGTCATTGTGACATGTAAATGCACAAAAGGAAACCAAAAAAAGGATCTAGCAGGGTTCATTGAACTCTTTCATGAGCTGTGGGCAGCTTATTGTAATGCTTGCTGCAAACCCCTTTCACACAGTCTGATTCTTAGCATTGTTTAGTCTGAATCATCTATAGAAATGCATATAGTTTCTGTTCCTCTGTACTGTCCAGGTCACATTTCACCTAAAAATCATAAAGAAAGAAGAAATTATGCTGCGTAAATTGGTCCTATTTTAAGACCATTATGATTTTTTTGTTTTCCTATCGTGACATTGACAATTAAGCACATCAGAGCTCAAAGATAAAGGGTGAGGGAAGATGTTTAATTGCCATTTAAAAAAAACCTGTTAAAAACCTGTAGTTGACTATTAAGACTGTTTATGATCATCTTTGTAATGCTTTTCATTTGATTGTAGGGTGAAATGAGATTTTGAGATACGCCAGCACTATATTTGCATCACATACAAAAGCCACTTATTAGTAAGCCTGAGAAATCTTCACCATTTATGGCGATGTCTGTGAGTTTAGTAGGGGATGCAGTCAGAATTGAGATGATGTAGCAGAGTGACTCAAAAGTAGAGATGTGGTCTCCATGTTGAGACTCAAAAGTACAAGTGAAACTACTATTCATCTCTGAATGAGGCACGCCAATTGTAGCTTTATAATCAAGCCACATCGAAAGCGCTTCATAATTACGATTTAAGAATGCGGTCAGCATGTTTCATCACATGATTTGGGCGAGATCCTTTGAATTCGACGTGCCGCTCAAACTTGAGGTTGTTAATCATCAGCCTGTTGCAGTTTTCTTGTGGTGAGGTGATGTGATTGAGACCAGTAACGTTCAGACGCTATACTGTGGTTCCTTTCAATAGTATTTCTGTGCTTTTTGATGTAATAAAGATATGATAATTGCATCTCAAACTGAAGATATATATGTATAATTGATCCTGCATGATGGTTTGGTTTCACTGACATTCACACCCACCCAAAACTGGGCGGTTCTTTCTACATTGCAGTGATGACACAATATTGAGTCACTTCCTCATTAATTGCTTTAGAGCAGTTCCTACAGAAGCCTGGCTGCTATAAGTGAGGGTTCAGAGAGCTTCTGTCTCATTGTACTGGTGGCTTCATTGAAGGAGAGCTCTTGTGGACTCTAGTGGACTGCTGGCGGCTTTGGCTCCTGGTAAGGCTTTGCTAATCATATCTTTATTTTTTCGGACAGTATTATCCCTGGAATCGGAGCATCTCTTCAGAAACCTTTTAGGGAGTACTTGGAGGCCCAGAGAGCCAAGCTTCATAACCCAGCGGGCGATGGAGCAGCAGCAGTAAGAATCAACCAATGTCCTCATTTCATTTATTTAAGTGCATTTTTTGTTAATGTGATAAATATATAAAAAAAATTGTTTTACTCTCATTCAGTTTAATTCTCATTTAATTTTATTTTATTTAGAAACCTTTTATTGATTCTAAAAATATTAAAGGCTAATTTAATTTGGCCCAAAAATCATAAGTAATTCTGATTAAATTTTTTGATAAAAATATATATATAATTTTATAAGTTATTTCTTTTTTCTAATGGTGTTTTTTTAATTCTAAAAATGTAATCTTCATTCATTAATTCAAGTCATTCTGATTCATTAAGTAATGTTTTCAAATGAGAAATATAATAAAAATAGAAATATAGCCCAAAATCTTCATTTTGTAAATCTTTTTTAAAAATTTTTTTAATATAATATTTCTTGATTATAAATTTATGAAAGACATTTAATATGACCCAAAAATCTTCCTTTAAGTAATTCTGGTTTTATTTTTTAAAAGATATTCCTTGATTTTAAAAATATGAAATTTCATGTGGCCCAAAAGTCTTAACTGAGTCATTTTTATAGTTATGTATTTATATCTAATTTTTTTTTTCTCTGCAGGGAGAAAGCTGGCTCTCGTGGGTATTTGAGAAAGTGGTGCTGGTCATGGTGTGCTATTTTATTCTGTCCATCATTAACTCCATGGCACAGAGCTACGCCAAGCGTCTCCAGCAGAAGAAGTACTCAGAGGAGAAAACAAAATGACGGACTCACAGAAAACCATTTCACGCTCCTGTTTTGGAACCTGTGAAATATTTAAGTTAAAACTGCTACATGAGCACTGATTTCTGTGCGCTTCTGTATGTTAACGTTCCTTCAGATCCCTTTAGTTACGTGGAGTCCCTCTTCATTTGTCTGTAGTGTGCTCGGCTATTTAAAATCAGATTTAACATTTAGAGATTTTTGTCTTTACAGAACCAAGGCAGTCTAGCTAACAGGCTGTGTGGAGTCATATTTGTTGCAATGCCTTATGCAACATTTGGAGGTCATGCTTCCATTGAAGTGAATACAGTTCTTAATCAATAGATTGATTTATTTAATTTCTAACATACAGGTATGGATGGGCAGGGTCTGTTTTGTGAGGTTTTGTGATTGGAATTTTCAGGGATAGTTTTTTTTTTAAATCGATATTGATGTCATTTTGTATTTCTTTAACTGTTTTAAGAGGATAGCAATATCAACTCAGATCATCGTGGTTTCTAATAGTTTGCACATCTTGTAAAATAATGTTTTGACTATGCGCACATAATGTTTATTCTCTGGTCTTAAACCAAAATGTCACAAACTAGTGGATGTAACTTTTAACCCAAGAAAATTAAGACATAATATTTGCATACATTTGTGCATTTTGAACTAAAACTATGTTGATCCATTTTTTTCCTCTTATTTTGGGCTGAAGTATTTGTGTTGCTAATTATGATTTCCCTCAGAACTATTGTTACATAATTTGTTTGACATTAAATTCATTAATACATCTGTTGTGTTACATTTGCATTTTACATTAAAAAATATATACATGATGAAAAATCAGTTATTTGGGTTCAGACCAATGGATGACAGAAGTTGGAGGAGGTGGGCTAAAAGAAGGTATGTGGAAGGTATCTATCTATCTATCTATCTATCTATCTATCTATCTATCATCAGTCCGTCTATTGTTCTGTCTGTCTATCATCCATCTGTCTGTCTATCAATCAATCAATCTTCCTTCTGGCTATTGTTCTATCTATCTGCCTGTCTGTCTGTTGTTCTGTTTGTCTAGTCATACATATAAAAGCTATAAGAAGTGTCCTGTTTCAGTGTGTTGTGCTCATTCAGTCATAAGTGTCCCATTCTGTCAGGTAGCTTATCAGACTGGTGTTGGCTGTAAGTCATATGGCAACATCAGTCTAATAGGCTGCCTGAAATTTTGGGCTTAGTCGCCATCTGCATATTTTGAGGCTGAATTTTGTGATTGAAATGTTTAACTGAACTATTCACTAACTAATGTTTGTGTTCTGTAGTGTTCAATGGATCTGAATAGCTAATGAATTATTTTCTTGTTTATTGAAGTAAGCAGATCATATGTGAACATATTTAGGCTAAGTGAAACATTTTGCCTTTCTACTTTAACTTTTGATTTGTTTTCTAGGTCTATTAGTCTGTAATAGTCTTCTGGTTGCCATTTTCTCATTAGATTCAGTTGTTTATTTAAGCAAAATAAATGTGTTATCTATTAAGATCGGTTTCATTTGATACAGAATAAAACTTTTCAGATTGTCTATAAAATGCTGCAGTTCACAATAAACTCTGGATCTTTATTGCATGTGTCTTTGCCACGTTGAACGCATTATAGTGTCAATGGTTTGAAGAAAAAAAACATTTAGGCATAATTAGTTTTAGTTGAAGATAATATTTTGTATGGTAAAACTTTAGGCAGCAAAGCATGACGGTTAGATGCGGGGCCATTAGTGAACACTTCTTCAGTGCAAACTCAATTGCATCATTGTATTGAGGGGCTTTCCGAGGCTTTCAAACGCAGCTTTTGTTGTGGATCGTTGTAAGATGAATCGTCCTTCATTTTCTAGCTGTACGCGCAGATTCCTTCAAGAATTTTCTGTATTTGGGTCCATCCGTCTTTAGAGAATTTTAGCTGAGGTGTGACAGTGTTTCCTCCATCCTTGTCTGTGATATGCAGTGATGTTTAAGATTTATAATCTTATAGTAATTTATATATTTAAATTTTTATAATTCAGCCAATTCGGATGATATGTAATCATAAATATCAGTCAGAGAAAAAAGACAGAAAAATTCGCCAATATACAAAAAACAGGTACTAAAAACTCAATTGATAATTGGTAGTCTTCAGTAATTGTAAGACCCAATAAACCTCTTAAAGGAATAGTTCACCCAAAAATGAAAATACTGGCATAATTACTCACCCTTATGTCCATAAGACCTTCGTTCATCTTCAGAACACATATTTTTGACAAAATCCGAGAGCTTTCTTACCCTACATTGACAGCACAACCAAAACATTCAAGGCCCAGAAAGGTAGTAAGGACATGGTTAAAATAGTCCATGTAGCCTAACATCTGTGCGGTTCAACCTTAATTTTATGAAGCTATGACAACACTTTGTGCACAAAGAATTTTTTTTTTAACAATTTCTTCTTGTCCCTGTCAGTCTTCAATGCACATTCAGAGGAGTTTTTGTTTTCTTTGCACACAAAAAGTATTCTCGTAGCTTCATAAAATTAAGGTTGAACCACCGGTGGTTCAAGTAGTGCAAGTAAAAACAAAAACGCAAAGAGTGATACCACGCATCCGATCATGTTAACAGATCTCAAGTTAGCAGTCTTTACCCAACCTAACATATATTTAATTGACAGTCCAGAGATTGTTTTGGTAGGGTCTGTGCTTACTTGAGATCTGTACAATGATCTGGTGATTTTTTTTTTCTTGGTATCTCTGATGATATGTCTTCGTATTCACATTCGGTATTTGCCCCGCTTATGGTCATAAATATAACGAATGAGCTGGAAAATTCAAATGACTGAAACAGATGAATATAAAGAAATGTAAGAAAAGGTGGAGAAGGGGTGTGGGGAGGTGACAATTACTTTACACAGTGAGATTAGATGAACATACATTTATTTCATTATCATTTTCAAATCATACAGAAAAAAAATATATTTACAGCTTTGAAAGACA
Organism: Tor tambroides; assembly: GCA_021397915.2. Classification (NCBI taxonomy): domain Eukaryota; kingdom Metazoa; phylum Chordata; class Actinopteri; order Cypriniformes; family Cyprinidae; genus Tor; species Tor tambroides. The sequence continues at coordinate 42,331 of JAFVLL020041083.1, forward strand.
GAAATAAATATTTATGTTACAAAATGATGAATTTAACTGCCCTATATTAACAAATGTAATTTCTCCAGTGGCAGGAAAGGTACATCATATGAAATCAGTATTGTCACAATCTTTATGATGAGCTGTGTATGATCAGGTAAATCAGAGGTGTGTGTAGCTGGAGATGATCTGTTCTAGTGCTGTAAAACTGTCCAGAAAATCCTCCTCAGAGATTCCAAACTTCGTATACTGATGAACATAGGCCCTACAGGGGAAAAAAACGTATAATAAAAAACAATACAAAATTTTGTCCAGTATCTGTGTTACTGTATTTCTTACCTTGATGCAAACATATTCCAAGCCTTCCTGACTATATTGTCCAGGGGTTTCAAAAGGGACTGGCTGTTACTGACCAAAGTGGCAGACTTTTCATATCCATTGAAGGCGACAGGAGAGGTCCATGAGCTGAAACTATTTTCTGTTTTAAGCCACGGCACATATAACGTAGGATCCTTAAAACCATCTGTTGATTGACGTAATCTGCATGTTAGTTTCTATACATTTTTAAAAATGTTAAAATGCTGTTCCAATTGCGAGAACATTTTTCCTGATAAAAGCTTGCATGTACACTACTTCATGTTTCTAGCTAGCATGCTATATATATATTTTTAAAAAATTGGCATAGGATGAAAAAGAGATAGCATACAATGCCTGAGCCACAGTCCGACACCATTTAACACAATCCCTTCAGTTTAACGAAGACGTACAGCAGCTTGAATCAATTGTGTGTATACACACACACATATTATAATTCTTTGAAAACGTGTAAGTATCCACACTTTTTGAAGGAACATACACTAAAATTAAGACAACTCCGATAAGTTAACTTTTAAATAAAAAAAAAAAAATGGTTTAAATAATAATAAAGTCATTAGCCTTCAGTCATTTCGAGAAAAAAAAAAATAGTGTGGAATTTAGAAGAATTTTTTTCTTGTTTAAATGTTTTAAATTTTAACAAACAAATTGTCTTGACAAACTGATTTTGAAACAAATAAACAGTAAAACAAAGAAAAAAATATTTCTTCAAAATTCAGCACTATTTCTATTTATTTATTTATTTTTCCTAAATGGTTGAAGGCTTCCATTAAAAATGAATGTTAAAGGGATAGTTCACCCAAAACTGAAAATCTTTTCATCATTTGCTCACTTTCATGCCATTCCAAACCTGTATGAGCTTCTTTCATCTCAACAAAAGGTAAAAGGCAGGAGAAATGAAAAAAAAAAACAAATACTATGTAAGTCAATAGGGAGCAGCAACTGTTTGGTTGCACACAATCTTCAAAATATCTTCTTTTGTGTTCAACAGAAGAAAAAAACAAGTTTGAGAGTTAGTAAATGATGATAATTTTCATTTTTGTGTGAACTATTTAATGAATGACACTATATCGGAGATCGGCTTACCTGTAACTGCAGAAGAGACATCTTTCCCTCGTAGTATTAAAAGATTGGCAAGTGATAAATTGATATTTTTATGCCTGCTGTTAGTCGCACTCTCTCCTCCAGATGTGACTGCTGATGGGGCGCTTACTGTCCAGTCAATTCCTTTAAGAAAGAGTGCTTTAGTTCCACAAAACCATTATGTAGAGTAGACAATCAATGAAGTAATAGTTTGCATTTCTTCTTTGTGTCATTTATAAAACATCCTTCCTATTACAAGGATGTGAGACATCACAGCACTCACCTTCCTCCATCCTAGCGCTGGCGATGAGCATTTGACGTAAATGCTTGAGCAGCCCAGGCCAATTAAATACACTATAGGCCAGAGACGTGCTGGACATCTGAGGAATGTTACACAAGCTGAGCAGTTTGTACTCAGGGTGACACACCAAAGAAGTCAGTAATTCCCCTGCAGACAGCAGATAAACACTGGTAAAACAGTGCCATTTTGACTGATGACTGTCTGAAATTGGAGGTGAACTGTGAGTCATTTGTACCGATGGGGTTTGTGCTGTAATGGCAGGGTGAATCAGCGGTATAAGCGGGCTGAAGTACGCTGGCCAGCTGGTGAGCGATCACCTTATTAACGTCACTGATGGAGATGTGCTTGATGTTCATCAGCCGGCTGCAGATTTTGTGCACAGTGTCATTCTCGTGAACCAGAATAGCATCAGAGAGCTGGTAGAGGTGTGACAGGGTCAGCACAGAGTTGTAGTTTTGCACAATCACCTGGAAAGGCAAAAAAACAAACAGTGAATAGTGACAGTGTAAGGATGAATAATAAAATATTGTAAAAAACTTGTTTAAAACACATGTACAAAGTTCGTAGAAACGTACTCTTTGTATTAATGCCGTTTTAAAACTTTTATTCCACTAAAGGCACACCACTGATGAAATATGGTAAAAAAACAAACAAACTAATAGATATCACCATACTTCACCAGTTGATTAATCACAGCACAATAAGGTTTTTGTATCACATGAACAGAAATATGAACATTGGATAAAGCCAGATTCTGGTTTCATTTTGTTGACATATTAAAATGTTTTTTAAAAAGTTTACACAGAGGAGATTGGAGATATCTCTTTTGGATATATCTTTTAATCACTCCATAAATCAGAAAAATAATGAAAAAACAAAAAACAAAAATGGTTACTATGTACTAGAAATAAAATATATCAATAAAACTAAGGCAAATGTTCTATGAATGATATAAACCCCTCTGTAAAAACTTTCAAAATATGAATACAACTGCAAACTTTGTTGTAAGTGCAACAAAAAAATAGGTGAAATATAATAAAATGAATGTGTATTTTGGATGTTTTCTTTCCACTAGTCTGAAAAAAGACAAAAAAAAAAAAAAAAAAAAGCAAAATAGCCAAAAAAATCTCAAAATTGACCAGTGCATGGAAAAACAAAGGTTTTTCCTTATGAAAAGTTTACATTTAATAACTTTAACATTTATAACATTTTAATAGCAGAAGGAAATTGAATAATATGGAACAAATAATCTTAGTCATTATTTTCAAAAAATAAAAAACATTTTCAAGGTCAAACATTCTTTTACCAAATATCATGAATTATAAATGTATAAATATCATTAGGTTTTTAAGAAATCACACCACATGGCATTTTACAAACTGAGCTAACCCTGCCTTGTCATAAAAAGCTCAAATTATCTGATATTTTAAGAAATACTGCACGGGCCTCAAATATAGGCCCTAGCCCGGCCCTGGCCTGAGACGCTCAGGCCTTAGCATGGTCCTTGTCCGACAGCTTATCAGAATTACCGACCCGAGCCTATCTTTTTTCCCCTTCTCCCAAAACAGCTTATACTACTGTTTCAGCTATTAAAATAGTTCAGTTTTGTATGTAATGGCATTATATGATTATATTTTGTTTCGGTTTTTTATTAAGTTAATTTAGAAAAACCGTTTGGAGCATTTTTTGTTCGTTATAGACTAAGTTTTTGTTTTTTAAAGTAACGACCAAGCAGCCAGTGTCAGACAGTAAGCTGATCATAGCCTATGTTTGATCAATTTAGCCTTCTCAAATCATCACGACTTGCCTAAAATAAAATCTATAGATATAAAACAGTTCAAGCATATCACAATGTTTAAACATTAAACCTAGATAAATGTGTGCTATATCCAATAGTTTGTGTGGAGAGTGGAAGCTAAAGCGCGCTTTGCAGGACATGGAGGCGCCAGGGCAATCACTTGCATTTTTTTCAGTGGATACGCCATCATTTTTGCTCATAAAGGTAAGAGTAATACATCATTCGGAACTGTAAAGGGTCTACTTTTATTTGTGTGCACTCACAATATCAACAAAACATTGTGCTTTTGTAAAATAAAGAAAACTAACATGATGCGCTTTCTGCCGTCTCGTCTTGAACAGGAGAGCTTCACAAAAATGAACCGAAACTCAGTGAATACATGCCTCACAGACATGATAAATATATCTATAGAAAGCTTTAAATTAGCCTACCACTTAACAAAATAAATCAAATCGAAAACAAAAATCTTTCATTATAATCATAATCCGTAAATATGCACTTCTCTCTAAAGGCGTGTCTAATAATGAGATGGCGAGCCAGGATCAACAACTTCATACTTGCGACACGGACTCAGAAAACACTAGTTTATTAGTAAATAATTCAAGTATCTCTTTACTGTTTCCCCCTGACACATTCATAGTAATTACTTTTGCAGCAAGCTTTAGCCTATTGCGTGCATTTGAACACAGAACTCTTCAGCTGCGCTGATGGCACACTACTGCTGCTGCTGCTGGACTCTAAACACCGTCGAGCCGCTCTTGACAGACGCTGTAGCACGGTCTCGTGTTGTTTCCACCAGCGCGGCTGTTTTTTTCATCAGTAATTGATGGATGTCTAAAATATAAAAATAAGAAGAAACAAAACAGGCCCGACGCCCGGCCCGCGTCTGAACTATGATGTGAAAATTGGCCCGAAGCCTGGCCCTAGGGGCGTAAAAAAGTCGGGGCCCATCAGGCCCGGGCTGAAATGCAGGGCTCTAACTGCTTTACCTTGACAGTCATGAGGGTCTGCAGAGGTTTGTGATTTTTTTTCTGCATATTTTTCACCACATGAGTTTGCTGATCACACTGCATGACTGACTTGGCCATTTTTTTTTTTATTATTAAGCAGTGAAGCTACTAAACTACTTAAAGTTTTCTTTTCATGATTTTCATTATTTTAATTAGGCTTTTTTCTTCTTTGTGATGTCATGACAGTTATTTCACTCTAACATTTTTTACTTAATGAGCACAAAAATAGCTATATGAATTTTAGTTCAAAAATTAAAAACGTGTTCATAATAGAAGCGTGTACTCGAATGAATTTTAAGCCATTTTTTAATAAGTTAAATACACACACAAACAAGTCATATCATTGACCCAACTGCTTCGGTATAATTTATACTTAAAAATACAAAAATCTCACTACCTCACCAGCTCCATATGGCCATGTTACTTGATTGAGGATGAAGGAATTGGGATATAAGTCCCTCAAACGTTGAGTGATGTAGGTACCGACACCAGAACCGGTGCCGCCTGCAACACTCATCATGGTGAAAATCCCAGCCAGACGATCACAGCGCTCCATCTCCATCCGAACCAGATCCTCCACAGCCTCTTCATGACGTGGTCCATGAACACAGAACCTTCAGAGAACAACAATAAACTCACACAAGACACACACACACACACACATTTAAAGCTCAAACCAAGAGCGGACCTTCTTACCCATTCGCCCAGTTGTTTCCAGAGCCCTGCTTCTGGGAGAAATGTGCTTTGTCTCCATATCTCCATCTTCCAGATTTTGAAGCCTTGGTTATTGCTTGAGAGATAACTTTGGGCTCCATATCAACAAGTACTGACCGCGCCACAAGTTCTGTTAGACATAAACATGAAGAACCAAATAAATATCAAATATTACAGTGGTATTAGCAAATCTGAGTGGGATGAACCTACCTCCAGTAGATCTCTCATAAAAGAACCTCTCGTCACTGCATTGCTTGTACATCTTTCTGTTTGGTCCACTGGAATCATCGCTTATAACACTAAAGAGCTCGTGTCCAATCTGATTCCCACACTGACCCAACTGTAAGCTTACAACCGACATATCTATCGACGGTAAGCATTAAACGATACGACAAAAGCTTGGAAACCACATCATGACAGCACCGTGTAATAAATACACCACTCCCGAACCTGTAACTATAGCAACGTTCACCTTCTCCAGGAGACGACAGTACAGACAGACTGGAGGTCAGTTTACTGTATGGAGACGGGAGTCAATACAACCGCACAATGTCAAATAACATACTTTTGTAAGTCACTACTTTTGAAAACTTTTACAAAGTAAAAGCAGGGCATCGGTGTACACAGTTCTTCTTCTTTTTTAACGGCGGTTGGCATCCATCTTATTGATGCATTACCGCCCCCTTCTGTTCCGGAGAGTGGATCAGTAAGTAAATTCACAATCTATTTCTACTATGAATTAGGGATGGAGGGGGAATGGGAGAAAAACAACAACAATTACCATTCCTTCCTTACCATCATATCCTATAATAAAGCCCAGTTTCCCTTAAAAAGACTAATAGTTCTCTCACCTGTGCTCTATCACGCATACCTAAAGTGAGTTTCTTCACCCCTACCTCCTTCAGATCATTTTCCATTATCTCTCTCTGCCTCTGGTATCTCCTACAATGTAGAATTACATGTTCCACTTATTCCTCTTCCTGACATTTCTCACAGACCTGTCTGATGTTTCCCTACCATTTTTAAAGTTTTATTTAGAGCACAATGCCCCAGCCTTAATCTTGTTAATACAATTTCCTCTTTCCTGTTTCCACTTCCTACCTTATTTACTTTGACACTCTTTTGGGGTGCTTCTCAAACAGAAGGCTGCATATCTCGGCTGCCACGTCATCAAATGTCGCTGAAGGCCATCTCAGTCGGAAGGATCCTTGGAAGGCAGCCTTCGTTTTGCATCCTTCATTCAGCTGAATTTGAAGGATGCATGGGATGTATCCTTTGCGACCTTCAATGCACAATCCTTTGTACCAATTCCATTTCATGAAAATAAACTGACAAAAAACGAGCCATTAATGAGCTTGTCTGAATTTATTATAAAATGTTAGACAAAAAGAATGTTTTCGGACATGAAATCATAGATGTTAATTTTTGTTTTGGTGTAAATTACTCAAACGCTAAACTGCCAATAACTTAAGCCATGGGGAGAAAGTAGACAGCTGTGATTCACTGTATTGCATTAATAGAAAGCCAAATAACATAAAGATTTGTAATACAAAGTTTTTTTTCCAAAACTAAGTTTTATTAGTATTTTTGTGCCGTGACGGCGAGGACGGGAACATATATGTGACGTATAGCCATGTGCACTTACTAGACTGTCTAGCATTTGCTGAGGAGGACTCTAAGACTCTGAAGGACTGAACTAGGAAGGACGCAGCCTCGGTGGGATGCAGCCTTCCATTTGAGAAGCACCCTTGGTATGCACAGTTGAAGGCGGGTGCAGGTTTGTAAGCGTCAGAACTGATGCATGATGGGAGCTAGGGTTAAAAGTCTCTGAAATGGTTTTCAAAACTGTCCTGGAGCATCCCAACACTGTCTCCCTCATCTAACACACCCGATTCAACTCGTCAGCTCATTAGAAGAGATTGAAAGGTGTCTGACTTGAAATGGGTCAGAAAAGGTGATGAGAGTTGAGAGAAAATACGATGCGGGTCAGATCTGCATCACGTTTAGCAGCAGGTCTTAAAGAAATAGCAGCCAAATAACCTAGTAACCAGCTGCTGTGATGTCTGTTCATCAAGAATATAAGAAAAAAAGAGAAAATAAATAACTTTTATATAGCTATAAGTATTTATCTGTATTTAGTTTAGAATTTAGTGTTTGATAACTTTATTCAATTTCTGTATATTTCTGCTGAGGGGCACAGGTAGCCTAGCTAAATATATCATTTATTATAATGGGCTCATGTGAAAATTGTTTTAACAATTAAATTAGAAGTTATTTTTAAAGTCTAATAAATGTTAAAATTGATAGCTCTTATGTTTACTAGCTATAGTCAGTGGTTAAATATTAGGGGAAATGTTTTTTATAGGGAAATCAGTATTACTTCGTATCAGTAATACTGGCCTTCAGTCATAAAAAAAAATGCCATTAAACAAATATTAAAAATGTTGTTTGTACATTAATTTGAAGATTGAATGTGAAACCACAATATAAAAGTATATTTAAAAACTTTAATGTTAGGTGAGATTAATCATCAGAAAGAAATAAAGAACGATAGATATTTTTACACAATGCATATATATTTTTATTATATATTTGCATGAAACATAACATTTATTTTTGTTAAGCACATTTTCCTCAAATTCTTTTTACTTTGTGGTGATTCATTACTTCAGATAAGACTGTAGATTTAAGCGCCACAAATAATACCATGATGTATATTTTACAATTTAAATAAAAAAAAAAATGACTTGTTGCATTATTTATATACGTCACAGGTTGTCAGGGCGAGATGTACAAAGGAGCACGAAGGAGGCAGAATATCAAAACAAACAAATCCACAAGGAAAACAATCACTTGAAACTACCTCAGACAGGACAAAGAAACTGGGAAAAGGCAGGGCTATAAGAGTACTATACCAAACGAGATAATTAACAAGACACAGGTGGAACAGAATGAACCAAACAAACAGGAAGTCCAAATAAGGGCATAAACACTAGGTCAAGGAACACATGGCACAAAGACAAAACCAGTCCATAACCCAGGGATAGGCAAATTCGGTCCTGGAGGGCCGGTGTCCTGCAGAGTTTAGCTCCAACCCTAATCAAACACACCTGAACCAGCTAATCAAGGTCTTCAGGATCATTAGAAAGTTACAGGCAGGTGTGTTTGATTAAGGTTGGAGCTAAACTCTGGGACGGCCCTCCAGATTACTTGTCCTGCCATGTATTATGGCTTAAGAGCAGGGTGAGACGTTGATCCTGGAGGGCGGTGTCCCTGCACGGTTAGCTCAACCTAATCAAACACACCTGAACCAGCTAATCAAGGTCTTCAGGATGCAGTTAGGCATTTTTTTCCAGGGTTTTTCAGGGTTGGAGCTAAACTCTGCAGGAGAGTGGCTCTCCAGGATCAACGTTCCCCACCCCTGGCTTAGAGGCTGGTGCAGGACTGGGACAAGGAAGGCCTCCAGGGTGAATCAGGGAGCTCGGGGAGCCATGGCGGAGCAGGGAGTCCATAGCGCCATGTCGGAAGAGTCATACTGTATCTCTGAAAGACATGCTGGAGCATATTCTGGGGCTGGAGCTGACACTGGAGTGGACTCAGGGGCTGGAGCCCACAGTTTCTTCCTCCGCATTCTCCTCCTTTGGGCTGAGGAGAGGGAGATGGCAGGCAGGCTTCACAGCAGAGCAGCTGGCGATCCTGGTCTGAGGACTAGGGAGGAGCTTAGGAAAACTCAGGAAAGTGCGGGAGGAATGGAGGGAGCTGGTTCTTTGGAACCGTATATGCACAGGGAGCTGGCTTGTGGTGAGCTGGAGAGTCCACATGCTTCCGGATGGGAGGAGGATGATCCTCCACGTCAACAAGGAACTTGGAACAATTTAAATCTAAAACGTAATTTATAAAATCCGCTACGGGTCTGTGGCAATCGTCAGGAGTCAGGAATCTAAACAGATTTTCATCTTTTAGTCCCATCCGGAAGCACGTATTAATCATGGAATCGCTCCAACTCACCAGATGTATCATACTCAGAAACTCCTCCACATACTGCTCTAAAGGCCATCCCTCCTGCTGGAAATACAGGAGAAAATCCTCAGCCCAGTTCATCTTTTTGGGTGCTGTCTTCTGTCATGGGTTGTCAGGGCGAGATGTACAAAGGAGGCAGAATATCAAAACAAACAGTTTTTAATAAATCCACAAAGAAAACACAACCACTTGAAACAATGTTAGACAAGACAAAGAAACTGGGGAAAGGCAGGGCTATAAATACTAAACCAAATGAGCTAATTAACAAGACACATGTGGAGCAGAATGAACTAAATGGGAACAGGAAGTACAAATAAGGGCATAAACAAACACTAGGGAAAACTAGGTCAAGAATCACAGGGTACAAAGACAAACACAAAACAGTTCCATAACCCTGACTATATATATATATATATATATATATATATATATATATGTATGTATGTATGTGTGTGTGTGTATATACGCACACACACACACATACAAACATGGCCAAACATATCGGCACCCTTGGTAAATATGATCAAAAAAGGCTGTGAAAATTATTCTGCATTGTTAATCCTTTTGATCTTTTATTTTAAAAAATCACAAAAATCTAACCTTTCATTGGATAATAAGAATTTAAAATAGGGGAAAATATCATTATGAAATAAATGTTTTTCTCAAACACACGTTGTACACAGTTATTGGCACCCCTAGAATAGAAATTCTTATGAGTAAAATATCTCTGAAGTATATTCCCATTCATATTCACAATTTCGAGCTAGAACAGTGAAAATTCCCATTTCCACCATCAGGGCAATAATTAATTTGCAATCAACAGAAAATGTTACGAAACTGCCTGGAAGAGGACGTGTGTCTATATCGTCCTAATGCACGGTAAGAAGGAGAGTTTGAGTGGCTAAAGACTCTTCAAGGACCACAGCCGAAGAATTGCAGAAAATAGTTGAGTTTCAGAAAACTTTAGTTGGTCAGAAAACCTTAAAAAAAAAACAAAATTGTAAAACAGCCCCACTGTTATTCGGGAGGGTTTCAAGAAAAATTCTCCTCGCTTATCCAAAAACAATCTCCAGCATATTCAGTTATCAGACAATGACTGGAACTTCAAATGGGACTGGCTTCTATGGTCAGATGAAACTGAAAAATGAACTTTTTAGCAGCAAACACTCAAGATGGGTTTGGTGAACACGGGGATAAAAAGTACCCCATGTGTACAATGAAATATACTGCTGTATTTTTAATGTTCTGGGCCTATATTTCTGCAGGAGGTCCTGAACATCTTGTTTAGATACATGGCATCATGGATTCTATCAAATACCAACAGATAAAAAATCAATAAGTGACTGACTCTGTTAGAAATCTTATAGGCCATGTTTTGATCTTCCAACCATACAATAATCCAAACACAAACCTCAAAAACAACACAAAAATGGGTCACTGAGCACAAAACCAAGCTTCTGCTATGGCCATTCCAGTCCTCTGACCTGAACCCTATAGAAAATGAGTGAGGTGAACTGAAGAGAAGAAGCACCGTCATGGAGCTGAGAATCTGAAGGGTCTGGAGTGATTCTGGATGAAGGACTGGTCTCTGATCTCTTGTCAGGTGTTCTCTAACCTCATTAGGAATTATAGGAGAAAATTTAGAGCTGTTAAACTGTCAAATGGAGGTTTCAAAAAGTATTGAATAAAAGGGTGCCGTTAATTGTGGCCAATGTGTATTAGAGAAAAACATTTATTTCATAATATTTGCCCCAATTTTAAATTCTTATTATTCAATGAAAGGTTAGATTTTTGTGAATTTTTAAAATAAAAGTTCAAAAGAATTAACAATGCAGATTAATTTTCTCAGCCTCCTTTGATCATATTTACCAATGATGCCGAATTTTTTTTGGCCATGACTGCATACATATATATATATATATATATATATATTTTTTTTTTTGCATGAAGCGTACCATTTATTTATATTTATGTTAAACACATTTTCCTCAAATTCTTTTTACTTTGTGGTGATTCTCATTACTTCAGATAAGACTGTAGATTTAAGTACAACAAATAATACCATGATGTATATTTTACAATTTAAATAATAAGTCATTCTTTTTTCATTTTGCATTGTTTATTTCATATTCATTTTAATTAATGTATTTAACTTTGAAGAAATGTGGGAACAAATTGACTGATAGATATCAGGAAATATCAATCAATCAATCAATCAATCAATCAATAACACTGATAAAAATGGATTTCCTTCATGTGCACAAAGAAAGTGTATTCTATTCGTTGTGATTATTTAACCAATGTGCGATTTTTAAAAAAAACAAATAGCCTAAATTAATACAAAGTCATTTTCAAGTTCTGTGATACAACACAGTATAAAACATTTAGAATTCCTTTTTATATTTATGTATTTATTGTAATTAGTTTGTTTTGTATTCTGATATTATTTTGATTACTCTTTTTTTACATATATCATATACTATGTAGGGTACTACATAGACATAAATATTTATTATGTCTATGGGTGTAGACACCCAATCTATGTCAATTATGTTCATTTCAAATCTGCACATTTCATACCTGTACATACATAATTGTCTATATTATATATTGTGTTTTTGCTATTTTGTACATTGCCTATTTCTATATTTGTATATTATTCTTTATTATTTGTGTCCTGTCCTGTTGCTGTCACTTTGTTGCACTGTTGAGCTTCTGTCACTATAACAAATTCCTCGTATGTGTAAACATACCTGGCAATAAAGCTCATTCTCATTCTCATTATGATTTTATATATATATATATATATATATATACATAAAAATGTAAAGTAAAGTCCGCCCACTGGTCCAATGACGGCACAGCAGAAAGATTCTTGCGTGATGCTGTCTTTCCTTTTACGCTACAATATTAGATCAAATATGTTTTCCTAAATACATTACCTTTTTAATTCATCTGACTCCAAAATGAAAAAGGTTTTCAGAGATTTGTAATAATTATTAAATTTCGGTAAATACTTGATCATTCGATTTAGCCTTTATTTTGTTATACTAATCTATTCAGTTTTCTATAGCACCTTGAGTCTTTTATCTGTTTGATATATCTCTTACCCACAAACTCGTCAGTCTTGGTCATTAAACAGAGGCAACTGACTAATATTCTGGACGGCCTGTGCCATACTTTGCTCATTCCAGAATAAGTCCCCATAGATTCGTACACACTTAAAGTAAGACTATATCTGACCAGTGGTCATGACCATTACTACAGAGCCAAGTTGACCAACTTAACTTCTTCTAATGTAACTTTATATAATCATGCCATAATTTCTCATGTACACTTTAGTTAGAATAATTTTACAATAATCAGAGGCTGAGGCTGACACTAATTTATAACCCATTAGCCTCAACAGTCTAAGTATACATAACTAATGCCAAAAAACTCTTTAGCTGTTTCTAACCTGAGCACAGATTTGCAGTGTTATAGACTTACTATAATATATTAGAGTTAACAACACAAAGACTAGTTAGAATAAATAAACTATAACAATTTATTAACCCAGTAATCAAACAATAATTCACAATCCAATTCAAATCATAAATCCCTAATCAATCATCAATAATTCAGAAATGAAGAATTTAGAAGTTAAGAAAATAATACACACAGCAATTGCGTGGGAGATCTGATTACAGAATCAAAGTTACTCTCATGCACCCCTGCAAAAAACAAACAATACCATTTCTTTGGGGTTCTTCTGGATATTTAAGGGAGAGTGACAAAGAGCTATCTCTAAATAAAGCATATCACTTTTGGGGGTTGCATGTGAATAACTTTGATTTCTGTGGGAAGATTTACATACAGGAGGTCATTTGTGTGAAAGACCTGGGAGTAGTCTGTCTTCAGTGTTTTCTAATCTTGATGGCCGTCTGTTCTATTGTTATGAGAATGAGCCTTTTACCAGACACACACAGAGACCTTTCAAAGGATATCAAACATGAATGGTTGAATTATAATAAACTCTGATTAAGAAAGGTGGTTTCAATGATCCTTGTAGTGTCCTGTATTTAGATGGAAATGAGGGGAGAGAGTGGTATATTGAGTAAAGGAAGAGGTGTGAAACTTTTGTTTCTCTCAGTTGGGTGCGTTGTCTTGAGTGAAGAGGCTTGTAAGACAGAGTTCAGGTGTCGGTTCTCATAGTTATTTGTCTTTTCAGACTGTGGCCTTCTTCCGGCCCAGACAAACAGCATCAATAATCATACATACATATACACACACACCAGTGGCGATTTCTTTAAGACTGCAAGGGAAGCTCAGCTTCCCCTATAATGTCACAAAATTAATGGTCAAATTATGTACTATTGTATTAACATTTTATTGACTAAAAATGCGTTAGAAAACGTTCATCTCAAAGACGAG
>JAFVLL020041085.1:0-23639 GCA_021397915.2 Tor tambroides
TTTTGGTGAGCCTGTGCGAATTGTAGCCTCCGTTTCCTGTTCTTAGCTGACAGGAGCGGCACCCGGTGTGGTCTTCTGCTGCTGTAGCCCATCTGTTTCAGGGTTTGACATGTTGTGTGTCCAGACATGGTATTCTGCATACCTTCATTGTAATGAGTGGTTATTTGAGTTACTGTTGCCTTTCTATCATCTCTAACCAGTCTGCCCATTCTCCTCTGACCTCTGATATCAACAAGGCATTTTCGTCCACACAACTGCCGCTCACTGGATATTTTCTCTTTTACGGACCATTCTCTGTAAACCCTAGAGATGGTTGTGTGTGAAAATCCCAGTAGATCAGCAGGTTTTGAAATACTCAGACCAGCCCGTCTGGCACCAATAACCATTCAGTGTTCAAAGTCACTTAAATCCCCTTTCTTCCCCATTCTGATGCTCGGTTTGAACTTCAGCAAGTCATCTTCACCACATCAATTTTTTTTTGTTTTTCATTTAAAAGTTAAGTTTTGAAATTTTGTTGTATACATTTGTCATTTTTATTTAATTTCTTTATTTTTAAAATGTGTATATGTAGTATTTATAAAGTTTTAGCTTTTAGTTTTGGATCTGTTTAATTGTTTTAATACTACTATTGATTGCTTCTGTTGTCCTCATTTGTAAGTCACTTTGGATAAAAGCATCTGCTAAATGACTAAATGTAATGTAAATGTAATATAAGCAGATGACAAATTAAAACAGTGATTACAAACTGAAGAAAGTCTTTCACGTCTACAGGCATCAGCATGGCTGTGTCCAAAATCACCCCAAATGGACAGCCATTTGTAGTGGTGTCTGAAAACATAGTGGACATTATCAAATGCACTCATTCAGTCCCATAATGCATCACAATAATGAATGTGCATCCGATATATTGTTTAAACATTACTGTGACATTACTGTGACAGTTTCCATGGATGTGGGTAGGCCCTTGAGGAGTATCAGGTGGCATGCCTTGGAAAATCTGTCTACAATCACAAGTATACAGGTTAAACACTGGTGGAACTGAATCTGAAGTGAAGGATTCAGGAAGCTTTTCTTCCAGATCCAACTAGATGGGACTAGAGGTTGAAGGTAAGCACAGGTTCAGAGTCATCTGAACTTTCATCAGAGATGTGGAGATGAGAGAGGGCATCTGCTCTAGTATTCTTGGAGCCAGGTTGAAATGGGTAAATAATAGTGCCCTACATGCTTGTCTGGGATTGTATCTCTTGGCTTCGTTGAGGTACTGGAGATTTTTATGGTCAGTGAATACAGTGAAAGGTAACATGCTCCCTCCAAGCAATGCCTCCACTTTGAGGCCAACTTAATGACGGGATTACCAAGGGTGGCAAGGTAACCAATATCAATTTTAATTTAACCAATATCAATATTAAATTAACCAATATTAATTTTGCATAATTTTTAGTCCTGAAATATGGAGGTGTTGGCTAAGCCATATGACAAAACATAATATTCATTGCCCCGTAGCTGTTACAAATGCTGTTTTCCACACATCCCCTCAAGTATTCGGATGAGATCGTTAAGTGTCAGGTAATCAATGCAGGGCCTCAAGCCTCCATCTTTCTTAGTGGGCTGGATGGATGAGGATGGGAGTAGCACACACCTCATGTGAGTAGCAACAGGTAGGTATTAGAATGACTATGTTGTGATATCAGTGTTGGATAGCTTCACACAGGGCACCAAAAATGAAGTGATTTTAGATTTAAGTAGCACCACCAGTGTAATGGCTTTGGGCTTAAATATTAATATTAATATTTAGTTTTTGTCATACTGTATTTTACAGGGCACCAGCCAGGAATTACATCTTGACAAAAAGAACAATCATGGAAGATTGTTGAATAAATAAGAATTACATAAATTATAGGAAGTTATAGTCTGACCAATCTGAAGATATCTGTGAGATATTGTTAACTTGCAGAGCCCTTTTACTGCATTATTAACACAAGAAAGACACAAGTGTAATAAAAGGGGGTTTATTAACAAAGGGATAGACAAGAGTAAGTAACAACTACTAAATGGATACAATGAATGGATAAAGTGCAAAATATTGATAAATGTAAGTGACTGACTCGGATGTTCCTATGGACATTATCTTATGGAAAGATAAACTGAAGTTTCCTGGAAGTATAAGGTAAACCTCATTCTAGATTCAACAAATAAACTGAGAGATTATTTGTTTTTAACTGACATCAGTTATATAGAATCTACTGCAAATTAGATAAACTGACAATACAAACTAATGCCAACGGTCTCTGGAAAGAGGTTTGGAAAGAGTGATATATTTACGTTCCACATCTGGGCGGCGACGTCTTCTACTTGTTGACCTGTGCCACATCGCAGTGTGAAGAAAGGGGTTGGATCTGTTTCACAGTGTTGAACACAAAGCACTGGTGAATGATGAACTCCTGGAATGCGCAGGAGGAAGGATCACTGATCATTGCTGGAGAAGATCCTAATAGTTTGGAACTTGCAAATGACCGATCATTGAAGAGAAGATTCTGAAGTTGCTACAGAAGATTGGGGGGGGGGGGGGGGCATTAAGCTGGTGGTTGTTGTTGCTGTTGCAGTGTCTGAACTCCCAAAATTCACTTCTTGCAGAACATCCTGGTTTCTACTTAGGTGGGATTTGCAAGTTAGCGCCTTTCAGATCCAGAGTTTTTATTGGCTGATTTTGTTTCTATGCATTATTCACTTTCCAAACCAATTCCAGATTAACCTACACATTGTGCTGAAAATATGAAGACCAAACATCAATGGGTAATGCTGAGCATTGACCCATGCATTCATATGCACAGTATATACCTTAATATGTAAGGTTGCATACAGTGTTGTATCACAAACAGGACTCATTAAGTATATACAGTTATGTAAATTGATAAGGAAGGTTTAGTCAAGTTTGTGTGAATTCATGTGAAGATTTGTCCTTCTTTTGTGGCTTCAGCCACAAGGCAAAACCGGTTTGGTCAGTCTGAGGTAGTGAGTGATCGTTCATGCTTAGGTCTCAAAAATGAAGAACTGTGATCAATGGAAGATCACACAGTGATTGGATCAGTCTTTGATCAATGAAATGCTGAAGTCCTTATCCTGCTTTCCACAAATGATAAGCTTAAAGGAGAACAAGGCAGTTCCTGCATGGGGGTTACTGTATGTTAAAGTTTCCACCCTCCACAAGAGGCAGTGTTGTTTTCTTAAGGCATCCTTTGTTGTTCACAGAGCCTGATCACATAAAAATATAACTTTCTACAAGTTGTGTTTCCACACGTTATGTCACTCAGAGGAAACCCATTCCCTTCAATCATAATGCGTGCTCATAACCTGCCCTGTCCCATCCTGTGACGCGTTTCCCTTACTCTTCCGCATTCTATTCTGTCCACAACAAACCCAGATAAAAACTTTTACATTAAATGACCAAAATCCACATGAGATTGCGGTGGTTAGTACAAACACTCTAATGCACCTGCTGAACAGGTGCAATCCCACTTCATGATGTATTTTGTCAAAATAATTCACGTAAGGTTGCAAGAAAATGTTTTGTTGTCTTTTTTTATAAAGACTTTTGAAAATAGGCAGCTAAATGTATATTGGGATCAAAGCGATGTGGATTGGTAATGCCAGAATAAAGGCTAATAATGGCTGAATAAAAACAAAAGAATAATAAGAAAAGAATAATGAACATTATGTCTCATACCTGGCGGAGGTGTGAAAGGTTCAATGAGTGAGAACAATAGAAACATGAATGGGGCAGTTTGCCAGACTAGACATGAGACAATAGCATGCAGGAAAGCTAACGGAGCAATAAATTATTTTATTAGCCTTTTATTAGCCTTCTCTAAAAACACACGTCATGGTCTTAGAAAACGTTTAATAAAATTCACAGTTTTAGAGATAACATTCTCAAATTTGAAGGATGTTTGAGCAAATTGGAGCACAAAAATTTGAGTACATTTGTGGCTTCAGCTTCATTGTGTTTCTAAAACCATTTACCACATTCACATAATTTTTTTTTTCAATTTTTTCACATATTTAAAAATATACTGTTAATATTTTATTTTTGTTTTTATGTTTGAGCTTATATATCTCCATATTCATAACAGCCTGAGTAATTTAGAGTTTTGAACAGTAAACTTTCAAGTGTCAGCTTTGTGAACATATGTTGATTATGTGTGAGAAGGACCTTTTTATTTTGGGTATGTCATTGATGTCCCCATGCCAAAATGTGGGGGAGGGGGGTTCGGGAAGGGGTTAAAAAGAGTTCAAAAATATTTGTTATTGGTCATAACTTAAGGGGAAAAATAGTGCAGACACTGGACATGGATGAATCTTTCTAGAGCGCATGTGTCAATCTCCCACGTTCGTGCACAACATCACATGAAGTATACTTTGAAAGGCTACGCATTCGACTGTATGCATACACTAGCGTACACATACAAAAATGAAGTATACTTTACGTATAAATACATATGAATTCTCAGGAGATCAGATTGCAAAAAACAGATGTGAATATAATTACTGTATACAACATGCAAATCTTCAGTGAACTGAATGACCTACAATTTGTGTTGTTTTTCATTCTCACTGAATTTTTTTACTTTTAGTTCTCAGTGCCTCACATAAATTAAGCTTGAGAGGAATGACATTAAGAAACATCATAAGCAGCGAGAGCTTCTATTCGAAGTCTCTGTCTCTGAGTGTCTGTTTGAACATTCTACTCATAATATAGTCCAGCATACTGTATTAGACACTTCTTTGGAATCTCTGACATGTTGGAATTCATAGCTTTCAGTCATGTGACCGGCTCGAAGACCTGGAGGGCAAAACATCCATAGAACTGCAGGACACAAGCCTGTTAATTTTCCATCTGTTTCACAGAATATTTAGATCACGTCTCAAACGAATAAAACAAAGGTATGTGAACAAAATGCAAGTTTTGGCCATTTGCAATCCATATTAAGCACCCAAGGCAATATTTCAATCATTAAACACTTAAAGTGCCTTAATACATTCAAAACAGTAATATTAAAAGATCAAATTCAGTAATCTCTATATTAATGATGCGTAGTTTACATAGCCAAGCAGATGAGGCCGGAATATGAACGCAATCCACTTAATGGTTCAGTGTTTTCCTTCTAATGGTTTTCTATGGGAAACCACTTAACGTGAAACTTTGCACGGTGCATTTATATTCTGGCTTCATCCGCTTGTCTGTACAAAATATACATCATCAATAAGGTGTTTACTGAATTTTGCCTTTTAACATCTGCATTTTACTACATTACTACTTAATGCAAACTGTGTAAAAACAACTGGCGGTCACTGGAGCAAAGCTTCGTTTTGCCCTCCAGGTGGGCGTTCCTATAAGGGTGTGACGTCACGTGAAAACTATCAATTGAAGGGAAGAAATTGCCTTGATGCATGACCCTTCACACAAAGCAAGTCTAAGCACTTTACAAACTGAAACTGAATGTTCTGCTCATAGTCATCTTTTCTCTCACATCCGTACTGGGTGACATAATGGTTTTTTGAACACTTCACATGTGAAGGATCACATAGTGGTAGTCATATTTTTCTTTCCCTAATGAAATCAGGTTTAATATCCTCTTGGCTCTATAAATATACAATTTCAAACAGCCATCTTGCTAGAAAACCACATCGTGTTTTTTTTTTTTTTTTTTTTTTTAAATAAGGTTGTTTAATTGGATTTATAAAACTTTCTTTAATGACTTGGACTTCATTCACTCGTTTGCTCTGGGGACATTCTCAATTCGGTTCTCAAGTCTCCTTAATCACATGTAAGAGGGCCTCAGAGAATATTATAATATGTCTCAATGATACAGTTGCTTCAACTGAAAATACCCACTTCTATGATTGGCTAACATCTTTGCATATCAAATAAGCATTAGATGTGGAACTCTTTTAAAAACTTTTACTGTGTTTTTACTATAAGAGCAGCCAAGATGAACTAATTGTGGAAAGTGTTGATTATAGCATTTTATACAACAGAGGCTGTTGAAACGGAGTGGTTGACGAAGGTTATTTTAAAGGTTATTTTGCAATTATTTTCAGGGAAACGCATGGCTAAAGTAGTTCCAGGCAGGCCTTGACCGCATTACATGTCCATATCACTTTGCCAAATGATTTGAGTTATTTCAAAGGTCCTTGCAGCCTACAATGGCAAAAGGACCAAAACTCCCCGGGTGAAAAATAAGTACTCTTAAATGCATTAAAAATGTACTTGAAATTCCATTTTTTAAAAGTATACTAAAAGTACTTTTGTAATTAACACATGCTTAGTTGCACTTTTAAGAAATGCAATATATTTTAAATATTTATTTAATGAACACGTGCTTCAGTCTGCTTTTCATGTCTTGAAAATCATTTTTAACATTTTAATATATTTAAAAAAAAATACATAGGCTATTAATTCACTGACACATGAACACATTATAGGCCTAGCTATAAAATATGCAAATGCATTCTTATATTGTACCAACTTATAATGTATGATAAATATAATTGTCAACTATACCTTAGTCATAAGCATAATTAAAATCAATATGTTGTTTGATTTTATTTGTTTGTACTTGTAAAAGAATACTAGGCTGTTTTGTAATACAATTCAAATACATTTTAATTTCACTTTTAAATGCATAACATGAAACATTACTTGTAATAGCACTGATTCTTGAGAAGTGGGACAAAACAGGGTACAAAATTGAAGGAAAAAAAAAAAAACTTGAGGGCAAGGCTTCTAAACCGTGAATTTTTAGGGGCGTGATATTCAAAGGACAACTGCTTCCACATTTATCAACATACGGTCATTCATGTGATGGGATTGGCAGCATATGAATGTATCATTTATCACACGTGAACCCTGTTGTAATTTGATTTCTGCACTCGGATCTGCGCTCGTTTCTAATTTAATTTAATAAATGAGGCCCAAGGTGTGTTCGACTTGAAGCAGTGCTGTGCAGACCTATCAGTGCATCAAAGTACTGAGAGAGCTATATAGAGCAGATGTCTCCGCATGTGTTCGAATCGAAGTACTTTTATGTTATACATCAACTGGTCTGTGCAGTGCTGCTTCAAGTCGAACACACCTACAGTATAAGAAAGGCTAACTAAGAACAGGTGAGGGAAATCAATCACTATGACAATAAATAAAGGTATTAAGACAATTATAGAAACAAAAGCAAACAGGAACTAAACACAGTGAATACTGGGATCAATGGTAACAGACAATACGCTTCAAAATAAAGGTCCAAAATTCTAACCCAAGAAACACAAAACCAGGGAATATGTAACAATAATGTAACAAAAATGAATGACTCAAACATTTCCAAGTTTGCATGTTGTGACATGCAATGCCTCCCCCAGTCTCATTTGGGTAAGAGGTTGTTGCACAACAAATCTGCATTTTGGCAGATAATAGTTTATGCTGCTTCCTCGTTGTGTGGCACAAATGGATATTCAACAAAAAATTGATTTTTACAACAAAATACTTAATGCTTCAGCGCACCAAGCCATTTTGGACAATGCTATGCTTCTAACTTTGTAAGAACAGTTTGGGAAAGGACCTTTTCTATTCCAGCATGACTATAACACAATGCACAAAGCAAGGTCCATAAAGACATGGTTGAATGCATTTAGTGTGGAACAATTTGACTGTCCCTGACTTCAGCCACATCGATCACCTTTGGGATGAACTGGAACAGAAACTGTGAGCTAGGCCTTCTTGTCCAACATCAATGCCTGCCAGTGTGACTGACCAAATTATCTGGCTCAAATGTCCAGCTATGCCCATGTTTTCATGATATGGACTACTTAAATGATGCTTTAAAAAAAAAAACAACAACAACAACAACAAAAAAAAAACATTTGTTATTTAAAACTACAGAGTAGTTTTTAGAATTAATGCAGGTTTAAAGGAGTTTTCACTTTAGGGCAAACATAATGGTACCAGAGTGACATTTTTGGACCATGTAAATATAAATTGGACCATATAAATAAAATTCTGTAGAGCAGAAAAGTTCTTTCAAAAAATCCCTAATATGAGTGTGTTGGCCCTACACATAACAAATAAAAAACCCAGGCTGCACATTAACTCTTAAGGCAAATAGTATGAAATGTTAATGTGAACATGCCCATAGTTGATTTTTGTATACTCTCTGCAGAATGTTCAATGACTGTGGAGACAAACTGTTGATTCAACAAAGACATCATAAATATTGTGTTGAGGAACCACTTGAGCAAGCAAATAGGGGAATAAGTGAGTGAGACCATGTAGCATTTGAGCATTAGCAGCATACTTGATAACGTCAGTCAGCTGGCCTTGGCTACTGCAATATTCCTCACTGTATTTACAGTAAGACGAAATATGATAGCAAACACCACTGCCCCTTTTCATTTTCATTTAAACATATTAATAGCCGCGAAATGTAGTTCAAGGAATGTACATACATTAGAATGAAATGACATATTATATAAAACAGTATTGCCTCTTTTCATTTTCATTTTAACATATTAATAGAACAATAGAACAAAGACCAAAGTTTACCTGTTAGATTTACCCAAAACGAATTATATCTTATGTTTAACCACTACAGAGACATCAGAGCCAGCGGCAAATGTCAGAAGGACTAGCCAAGTTGAGGCTGCTCTCATTGGGATACATGAGCACTGAGCGCCCGGTGATCGCTTGGAGCTCACGTCTCCGAAATTGGCGAAGGACATTTTCAAATAGGCGATGTCTTTATAAATAAACCACAGATTTGAATTTTAAACAACTATACTCTCACCTGAAATACTTTAAAAAATACATTTCATGACACAGTAACAGTAATATTTTAAAAAATGATGCAAATATATGGTGGTTGAAATACAATGCTGCGTGAACTCAACCAATCAGCATGTTCAGCGCCCAAGTACCACCCCCGAAAGTTCCGGACCTTTGAAAAAGTACTACCTCACGAGCAGGGACTTTCTGAGGGGCAAAATTTTACCCGGAACTTTATTTAGATCCTGGGGCCTCATTTATAAAGTGTGCATACGCTTAGATTTGATCTTAGAGTTTGCCTATGCTTAAATCCACGCCAACACTCATATTTATAAAAACTGTCTTTGACGTGGAAAAGTGCTTAGCGTCACGTCAGGGTCTGAGCAGACATACGCACTTTTTATTGTCAGAGTACTGCAGGTTTTTTAAAATGTAAGCTGTTCTTGTAGCTTGCTGTTCTAAATTATGATGATTAGTGATATTTTATATGTTAATGACATTAATTAAGAGTCGTTTACAAGGCAGAGAGCTGAAACCATTCAATTGTGAGCAAGTTTAAGATCATTTGCGATTCATAGATTTCACATCTGAAAGAGAGGCGTACGCACGATTTCTGTTCGTACGTTCATTCTATGAATCGCACGTACGCATATTCGAGATATGATCGTAAGATCAAATTTAGGATGGTTTCTGCGCAAGATTTTATAAATGAGGCCCCTGGTTCCTGCGGTGGAAACACACCGGGTACCGGCCCAAAGTCCCTAGTTCCTGGGGAAAGTTCCTGCGGTGGAAACGGGCTTATGTGAAATATTGATTAGGGCTAAAACTGTTATATAAGCTTACCTGTACAGTATATTATCTTACAACATTCTGTCCATGAAAAAAAAAAAATCCATTACAACAGAGGTTTTCAACCTTGCTCCTGGAACCCACTGTCCTGTAAAGTTTATTTTCAACCTGCTTCAGCACACCTGCTTGTGTAGGTACTTCAGGTGTGTTTGATTCGGGTTGGAGCTAAACACTGGAGGACAGTGGGTCCCCAGGAGCAGGGTTGAAGACACAAAAACACAAACACAACCAGAATATTAGAGTAATATTAATGCTGAAGTCCTCCAATTTCATTTTCAATATAATCAATAATTGAAATGCAAGATGGCACCAGCTGCATTTGTAACAAAACAAAAGAAAGTGAGTCTGGAGTGATATGGGAGAAATGACATTAGCCTGTTTTAGTTACCTGGATGAGAGGTCTGATACGTGGATATTATTCTGTTGGATGCCACAATTGACCAATAAGAGTGAAGCATTCCAGATTGCTGTGAATAATCTTCAATAATCTTATATTACATATTCCTCTATAATAATTGTAAAAACATCCATTGTGTAAAGATTTCAATATAATTAGTTAATGACTATATCTTTTGACCACCATGGTTTGGGCACTCACCTAAACAAGCCTCTTTAATTTCTGTCTTGTCTGTCCTCTGTATAATCTTCACCACAAATATCACAGCCAGCGGGGTGAGGAATGAAATTGCCTGTAAAGAAAAAAGAACACAATATCTCTGCTGCATCCTATTTCACACAAACCCAACATGATTATGATTTTAAAAAAGCTGTTTTTCTATCCAAAGGCTGATGGGCCTGACGAAAGCAAAGGCTTCTTCTGCCACTTTGTTATGTGAATGTTTTTGAATCTTGAGATTCTTTTCCAAATAAGTTAAGGCTCCTACACAAATGTTCCCAACCTCCACACTTTCTACGGACATCAGATACTGCTTTCTCAAAACAGATTGCACAAAAAGTGTTTTAATTTTTCCTTGAAATTCCTGTTCATTTTAGTTTTATCAATACGGAATTGAACAAAAGTGACCATTCAGTTTTTTGGTCTTTAAGAGACATATTTTCAAAAGATTCTAAAGCTATACTGTGACATTCATGGGCCCATCCACAGAAAATAATCCCTACAATGAGGGATACCAGCTTAAATTGGTCAAAATTATCACTGGAATATGGTACTAAGTTGACTAAGTTGGCTCTGAGCAGAGACATTTTTATATTATCATATTGCTCATATACATTTACCCACGAGCCTCCCAAAACTGCTCAAACTGATGGTTGCTTTTCATAATTTTTTTTTTTACTTAAAGTAATATTAAAGAAGAGTGAGATCATGCCTGTACATTTTACATCTCAATTATTGCTCTTTGCAGTACTGTATTTAAAAATAAACATCTGTGAATATGGGTCAAACAGTTTCTTACCACTTTTCCTTTCATCCTATTACTTAAATTTTAGACAAATTTATGCCGAACTTCATCTACAACAACAACAACAACAACAAAAAAAGGTATTTGTCACTTCCCAATTTTTTGCATTATTACTGGGCTTCTAACATGATAGCCATACTTTACTACAGTACTGTACTTTTTTTTCCCCTTAAAGGTAGGGTTGGCGATTTCGGAAAGGCTAGTGATAGCAAGCTAGCTTTGAAAGCAAGATCCCCACCCTCCCTGCATAATCACCCTGCAAAGGTAGGGTGATCCTCCAAAACTCACGAACGCTGATGTGCAACGCTGTCAGATTACCTCATGTCTCATTCACCGGTGAAAAACATTACAGTACAAAGTGCATAATATTACAATAATAGCACCTTTCATTCTCGCTAAAATGCGCAGATGGTGTATCATGTCTGTGCAAACAGGGTGCGCAGTAGTATGCAAATACATATTTTGACAGGCAGGCAGTACAGCTTATCATTGGACAATTGTTGATTGGACAAACATTCAATGGTCCTTTGCCTTTCACAGACAATATAAATATATATAAATATATTTAGACTACTTTAACTTAGTGATTGCTATCGGGATGTGAAGAGACTTTCAACCAGCATAACAAAAAAATGTTTTTGATCCAAATCACCCGCCCTGCTTTTAAGGGAAATATTTACTTAAAATATTCAGTTAAAATTTGGGACTAAATTTATATTAACATTTTCACTTGAAGATGTTCAGATGCCTCTGCAGTATCCTACAGACTTCTACCAAACATTTACCGATTGCACTGAAGATCTCATTTAGCGTTTGGAAAAATGTTACATAAAACATAATAGTCATAAATGTAACGGATGGGGCTGGTAGACATCCATCCAATCACCACAGGGAACCCTCTCCAGAATACTGACTGTCTGTTTTTTTTTTGTTTTTTTTTTGGTTACTTCCTGTTTGGTACTATATTTAATGGCAATATTGCCAGTTCTCACGGCCTTAACCAAGAGTTAATTTTTTCACTGCATAGCCCTATATTGTTATCACCATTATGCCTGCTTTATTTGACCACTGCCTCTTGGATTACTGTTTCTGCTTCGTTTGCCTTGTTGGACTGACCTCACATTTGTTTGAAACCAGCCTGTCTCATCTACTATGGTACAGGCTTGTGATTTGGATTTGTTTGCTGAGTGTTAATAAACTTCTTGCGTTTGGATCTTACACTGCTATAATGTCGTCGCCTATGGCTCTATCACAATAAAGGTTGTTGTGCAATGTTTAATATAAATGTAATTTATTTTTTTTTCTTTTTATATTAATTAAATAAATAAATGTTTTTCCTCTCCTTTATGTATCTACTCTATTGCTGCTTCCCAATTCGCATACTATCCGTCCTAAATAGTATTCGAAAATAGAATTAGTATGTCCCAAATCACAGTATGTTTAAAAAAGTATGCCAAAGATTCCCGGATGGTCTACTACTTCAGGTTAGAATTCAAAATGCAGATCGATGCACATTCTAACGGCTAATATTGCCCACAACACATTGCGCTGTGGACGAGAATTCGATTAGAACTACAAACACGCATAAAAAGTGTTAAAAAACTACAAACATGGCGGATATGCGCGACCGACGGACAGGTAGAGAAAGGGATTTGAGTGATAAATAATCAATGTCTAACCTGATGAAAAAATATTTATTTAATGTTATCCACGTTATATTTAATCTGCAGCAACACTGTGAACTTTTATAATGATACATTTGGTCATTAACTTTGAAATGCATCATTATGCAAACACATGAGCAGAGTTCTCGGCATGAAAGACCCGCGATGTGCTTCTTTATTTCTCTCCAATACGGTAGGAAATCAAATTAAACGAAATGTGGATGATGTTAACTGTGACAAGATGATTGACAGGGCAGTTTAAACAGTTACAGGATGCACGTAACTAAGCAACAGAGCGTCCGTTAAAGACGCAGCTATGATGAAGTATTAAGTCCCAAAGCTTGCCTACTATTTTGCTACATACTCAAAAGTATGTACTTTTTCTTCACAAAAAGAGTACATACTTTTAGGGCATAGTATAAGTAGGCGAATTGGGATGCAGCACATATGTATGCACATGACACTTCTGTGTAATTAATGTGTGGTGGAAACCTATTGGTATGACATTTTAATATTTTAGTAGTTATTGTATTGTATAACAATGGATAATGAAATACCTTTATAATGACTTTTAATATACCTTTAAAGTATACCAACAGAAGTGGTTATTAAATAAGACACAGATTATGCAGTGATGATGACCAATAAGCAAAATAGGCAAGTTTGTTTGTTTGTTTTTACAATAATAATATTATGTAATAAGATCTAAGTTAAAATCACCAAACAAACACTGTTGGAAAAAGGAATTAATTCCGTGCACTTCCTCACTAGTGTTCGTCTCGGATTACTTGACTGTAAACCTATTCCCTGAAAAGGCAGGAACGAGATGCTGCGTTTCAATATCTCTTATTAGAGCATTCTTTGTTGTAGCGTATGGACCAATCAGACACACAATTATTTGTTATACTTAACAAATAATTCCCAACATCCCTCACCCAACCAACTAGCCAATGAGGGTCTAGGGACCCTTCCCCCAAAATGCGACTTACAGCTCAAAAAGGAAGAACAGGCCCCTGGTAAACTTAACCTGATAAACTTTACAACCTAAAAGTATGTAGAGAGAATCCCCCTTCTTCTTTCATTAACTCATAGACAAATTTTTCTATGACCTTCCTATCATGCATATTCCCAGGTCATTGTGTATGATTACTTCCTTCTTGTATATGGTATTTTGTATTGTATACTGTTTTATGCATGCTTATGATAGATCACTAGTTAATATAACCTCACCTATACCATGTTTGGTATCTACGAATTCAACTTTTGATGATCTAAATGAGAGTATATTACATGTTGATACCTATGCAACATATTAGTGTTCTAAGAAACTTTAGTAGTTTTTGCATCAACACCCAACCGAATTACATATGCAAATTACCATGCTCGAAGACAAAGAGTTATAAACTTTCCTTCCTAAAGTGTAGATCTCCATTGGTTCTTCGATCCCCTCAGAGGTGTGACCTCGACAGAACTTAAAAGGCCTCACATCAGTGACCGCCTTCCAGTCTAGCTTCTTTTAAATTCATAGAAGATGGGGATGCTGAGGTAGAACTCTTCTGGACCCCTAAGTTTTGTGCCAGGCTGCGGCACAAATGCCTTGTCTTTCCATTCACCAAAGATCCTTGGATTTCAACTGATGTCTTTCGAGCTCTGCACTCTTCTCTCATCACCTTCAGCTGGGAAAAAACTCTCCCAATTACCACGGAGTCAAAATAACATCTTTGGAGTTCATCACACTTCAAACCCGGAAGAACGTGATTGCAATTCCAACACCACCAAACCTTCAAACCATCATGCATCCAGACGCTCAGTCAATGACCAAGGCAATGCAAGTATCGTACATTTAACTAAACAAAACTGTTTCTCTACTGGCTTCATTCATCCAGTCTCACTTGCCCTTCCCCCGTGTATGAGTGATTGTATGTTTGTTTGTTTAGATTAGTTATGTGTGTTAGCATTTAGTTAATAAAACTTTTGTGCATAAATTACACAAGTTTCTGGTCCTGCTTGTGAATAATGTCCCTTTTACGATTCTGATCTAGCTACATGCTCTAATGCATTAGTACTGTAAGAAGGTTATTTTCTGTGGCCACGAAAATATCCTTTCTTAGAGCTGATATGAAACTACACTGAATGTTTGCTGGATGAACAGATTATTTGATGGCAATTTAATTCTGCTACAGTTACTGCTGGCAGCTGATATAAATAATTGTAATTAATCATAATTAATTGTAATTATTTATATACATTTCCCTTTTGAGCTAATTTGCTACATTGTTCGACCGGTTGTGAAGCATGTGCGTCAAACACACCAAGAATTGGCTTAAATAATCTCTGTTGGTGACATCATAGGAATGCGTGCACCTGAGAGGTTATAAATAGATGTAAAATGGACAAACCTTCAGGTTATACTGGGTCTATATTCAGGGTCTGAAGAGACGTCCAGGCAGGCCTACAGTGTGGCATTGAGGCGCAGCCTTTCGCTCCTGCTTTTTCGGGGAACAGGGTTACAGTCAAGTAACCCAAGACATTCCCTATCAAAAGCTACTCTCGATGCTGCATTTCAGTAATGTTTATGGGAACAAGAATACTAATGCCACCGCACTGGAAGTGTCTGGACCCCTCAAGGTTGTGTAGTGTGTGCGCACAAACATTGAAGAGGTCTCGGACATGACTTTGGGATGTTGACTCAAGGACACGCGAGCCCGGAGTAGCATGGGCATCCAAATTATAGAATCTGATAAACATAAACCTGAGCTCCAGACTGCTGCATAACACAATTGTTGCAAGGGGACACCTCTTGCTAGAGCCTTAGAGGATGCACTCCCCCATCCGCCGGTTAAACGGGCCCTAACTCCTAGAGGCAAAGTTTGACCATGTGCCTCGTAGGCTAGGGCAATAGCATCCCTCACTCAATATGATATTGTTTGTCTACTGGCAGCTGCACCCAGTTGCGGCCCCCATAGCATATAAAAAGCTGCTCCAACTTATGTCACTGGCTAGTGCGGTGGACGTAAATCTGAAGAGCACGTACTGGACACAGTAAGTGAAGTTTTTCTTGCTCTGGTGTCGTGAATGGCAAAGGGCAAAAGGATTCAAGAACGACCGGATGGGAGGTCGGGAATGGAACAGCCCCGATACTTGAGCATGGTGGGGGAGAAGCTTGCTGAAAGCTTCTTCATGCCTCTTTTCATCCCAGCGCTCAGACTTTTAAGAAGGTCAGCCTGATATGCCTCTCTCTACAAGTGTAGATGATGCTCTGCATGGCTTGGTAGGGAGCGTTGGCTTTTTGAGTGATGATGCACCTCCAGGGGAGAGATAGCCTGTCTTTTCCACCTGGGACATCATTATGTAGCCCAGTGCTTTTGAATCCACTTGAATCCAAGATAAATCTAAGTCAAAAAAATCAACGTTGAGGGCACAAAAACAGGATGAATATGGCCTACTCCATGAAAGAGATATCTCATCATGGAAATCACCAAAGAAGGGGAGAGACTGTCGCTGAGGTCCCTCCACTTGACCACCTGACAGAAACCTGTCATCTAGTTTGGAGCGTTTGGTGGTCTCTTATTCCTGTGGCCAATCCAGCTTTAATCTGACCACTTGCCGAATCACCACCTCGAGTAACTCCTCATATGTTTAATAATGGGGGTGGGATGGCACAGTGGATAAGACACATGCCTTTGGTGTGAGAGACCCGGGTTCGAATCCACTGTGTGACACCAATGTGTCCCTGAGCAAGACACTTAACCCCTAGTTGCTCCAGAGGCGTGCGACCTCTGACATATATAGCAATTGTAAGTCGCTTTGGATAAAAGCGTCAGCTAAATGAATAAATGTAAATGTAATAATCATGGGAGGAGCGCTCGGAGGCGGCGCTCTCAATCTCCATCTCTGCAGAAGCAAAAGCTGCCGCGTCCTCTGTCTGATCCATGTGATCCATGGGCATGTTCAGAAGCGCAAGAACCTCCAGATCTGGCGAGAGCGCAAGAGAAAGGGGAGGACCAGCCTCTCAAGCCTCATCCAGATCAACATACGATCCTAACGAAGGTGCAGCAGTTCGTTCTTTGTGAAAGAAAGTGAGCCTAATGCAAAGCACGTGGATAGGAAGTGAATCACAGTGCTCACACTCGCCGCCCTCGAACGCAAGATCAGTGTGCTTTTCCCCCAAACACTCCTAACAATACTCATGCGAATCCTCTTCAGAGATGGGCCGTGAACAAGGAGGCACGCATCTCTTTGTAGATTCACTTGACATGATTAATATATAAGTAGCTTTAACTTTCACTTTCAACTTTTAAACCTATTTTGAACCTATCTATTTATAACCTCTCAGACGCACGCATTCCAATGACGTCACCGACCAAGGTTATTTAAGCCAATTCTTGGTATGTTTAATACACATGCTTCACAACCGGTTGAACAAAGAATGTTCTAAGTGTTAATGAAATGCAGCATCGAGAGTAGCTTTTGATACATACTGAACCCAACAAATCAGTGCAAAATAACAGAAAAGTGATTAGGATTAGGACTCATTAGTGATTAGGACTCATCATTTGGTATATGAAAGCAGTGTGTAAAATGAAAGATTACTTGATAATTAAAGAAACTGGACAATTAATTCATAATTAAAAAAAGACAACCAAGCAAAACACATCTAAAATTTCCTTGAGAGAATACAAAATATTAGTGGTCAGAATTCTTTCTATGTGCAATTATTACTATTTAAAAATCTAAAACAGCCAAAGCACTTAGTGAGTGAAATATTCCCAGGCTGGATTTCAAGATGCTAAATGTGTTTGGCAGAGGTAAAGTGATGCAGTCTTATTTGTATCTGAAAGCATGATCAAATTAGCCATAATATTTAATAAAACTTTGCAACATGCAGAGGTGTGTGAATGATGAATACTGTGAAGGTGTGGATTTCACAGATTTCATCACTATAGCCACTATGTACAGATATAGTTGCACATGACACTTCTGTATAAATAATGTGTGGTGGAAACGTATTGGTATTGCATTTTAATATTTTAATAGTTACTTTTGTGTTTAACAATGGATAATGAAATACTTTGATAATGACTTTTAATACACCTTTAAAGTATACCAACATAAGTGCTTAGTAAATAAGACACAGATTATGCTGTGGTGCAGTCTTATTGGTATCTGAAAGCATAATCAAATTAGCCATAATATTTAATAAAACATTGCAACATGCAGAGGCCTTTGAATGATGAATTCTGTAAAGGTGTGGATTTCACAGATTTCATCACTATATCCATTATGAGTGCACAATTGTTTTGAAATGTGCTGAATGATGTATACTTACAAACATGACTCTCTTTGGGATGTGGTCTGATTCCACCAGAGGGTTCTTGTAGAGCCATAGTTCCTCAGGTTGGATAACTCTTTCAAAAGGCTCCAGGAACTCTGTGAACCTAAATAAAAGGCAGAGATAATGAGTCCATGCAGAATTCCTTAAATCCAACATTGAGCAAGCTAAACAAGGTCTTCAGAGTTATTAGAAAATTACAGGCAGGTAAGTTTGATTTGAATTTGCAGGATAGAGACCCTAACTGAGGAACCCTGTTATACACATTTTACTCAATGTTATCCACATGAGTGGGTTGCAATGATCATCACAGAGAAAGAACCAACAGTGAAAAAGAGATCTAAGCCTTATCCACTTTATTTTTAACATAAGAGTGGGCATAGATTTAACTTGAATGTGCAATACTTGCCGTGTCAGTCACTTCCAGTTATTTTATCTGTACAAAAATAGTCCATTATGTTGCTTGAGGTGGCAAACTGATATTTATTATATTATTTCATTGTATGATCATAATCATGCACACTTGTTCTTTTTTTTTTCTTTCTTAATGACACACTTTGTTATTCTTCTATTTAGGGACTGATAGCAGCTAATGATGTGGATATTCCCAGGGAATGCATAGAACAATAAAATGTATGTAATTCAAGTTGCTTTGGTTGAAAGCATCTGCCAAATGCATAAATGCACATATAAAATATCCAAACCATTATCCATTAAAGAGCATACAAGTTTTAAAACTAGAATAGCTGCAAATTATAACAACAAACAAACAAAACATACAAATATACAGTGTTTTTGTTTACTCAATTATTCACATTATTTTTACTAGAAATTGGTGTTGTGGTTACTGGTTCTGCATGCAGAATGCGAGGGAGAATCATGTGTGAATAGTCTTTAAGTTAAACAGTTATTTTCAAATGAAATAAAATGTATATGACAATCAAGAAAATGTTTAGCAATAGCTTATTTTGGGTTTTGTCTTTAATGATTTTTTTTATGTTTCCGAACGCACTGAACACAAGCACTGAAAAGAGCAATGTTATTCATGCAGCATTAGCTCAGTATTACTTGTTACAAGAGATTGTGCTTAATTAACCTGTCATGCAGTATGCTACTTTACTTAGTCCTGTAGCAGTGACCCTTGGGATGAGATTTCGAACACTACATTAATACTTCCAAAATGCAATGTTTATCAGTTATCTTGGCAGACTATTTTGGAGGAGGCTACTATGCAGAGCTGTCTGCTTTCTTCGAGGGAGCTGTCTATTCTGGAGGAGCAATCATTGGCAATGATTTGTTCAACTGTCAGTAAGAAAGTGTGAAGAAAAAAAAGGAAAAGCATGCAATTCCATACGCTAATTAATAAAAGCTATTTAGAGAATTCAGCTAACAATTCTGTTGCACAAGGAGTCTGGATGTTGTCAGATTCATTGTGCAAACAAAAATCTCATAAGATTATAACAATTACATTTTTTTTTTATTCACTTTAGTACTATTTTCACAAGCAACTGTTACATTTCAAAACTCTGTCAAAACTCTTAGTATTAATATCACAACAGATCATCAAAATTGCAACGTTTTTTCAAACATTTCAGCGTACTTTCAGTTGTCTTAGTACAATACACACAATCACAAAGTATTTTTTTACTACACAAAATAATTTTCATCTATATAAATGTTTCATTCACAGTAACTGCCTTTCATAAAGCTCTTACTATCAAACTTTTCATTTGCATGTCTTCTCATTCAGTTTACAGTTTTTTTCAACTGCTAACAAGCATTGTTCAATACTGAAACCACATTTTCAAAACTGTTCACACATTCAGCGATACAGAAGTCTATGTGTACCAAACTGTGAATCATTTTTCATTGTTTTCAGACAAAATGCATGCAATGACCATATTTTTCAAAATCCACAAACTCTTTTGTCATACATACTCCACAACTGGCAAAACACTATACATTTTCAGCATTTTTCAAATGCTAACACATTGCTTTCAAAACTGATAAAAGCACATTCAAATCAGAACAATGGCAAACTCTGTCGATTTCAGCAGGAATGATATTGAAATATAAAATCTTAGCAGAATATTTATTATGAAATTGAATAATTACTGTAAAATCTTGCTAATTATCTATAAGGCCCTGAATGGTTTGGCACCTCAGTATTTGAGTGAGCTCTTATCACACTATAGTCCTTCACGTCCGCTGCAATCTCAAATCACTGGCCATTTGATAATACCTAGAATATCAAAATCAACTGCGAGCGGAAGATCGTTTTCCTATTTAGCGCCCAAACTCTGGAATAATCTACCTAACACTGTTCGGAAGGCAGACACACTCTGTCAGTTTAAATCTAGATTAAAGACCCATCTCTTTAACCTGGTTTACACATAATACACTAATACGCTTCTGATATTCAGATCCGTTAAAGGATTGTTAAGCTGCATTAATTAGGTCAACCAGATCCGGGAACACTTCCCAAAACACCCGATGTACTTGCTACATCGTTAGAAGAATGGCATCTATGCTAATATTAGTCTGTTTCTTTCTTATTCCGAGGTCACCGTAGCCACTAGATCCAGTCTGTATCCAGATCAGATGGTCACTGCAGCCACCCAGATCCAGTCCATATCCAGATCAGATGGTGGATCAGCACCTAGAGATGACCTCTACAGCCCTGAACGTCAGTGGAGACCAGGACACTTAGATGAGCCCCAGAGACAGATCCCCAGTGAAGACCCTGTCTCTTAGACGGCCATCGGGACAAGACCACAGGAACCAGATGAGTCCTTTTCACAATCTCACTCTGCTGCAGCCTAGATTTAAACTGCTGATTTTGTCTGGCCAGAGGAGAATGACACTATTTCGACACACTATTTCCCCGTCTAAATACTGTAAAGCTGATGTAAAGCCACCCAGCTTTATACCAAACTGATGTAAAGCTGCTTTGACACAATTTGAATTGTTAAAAGTGCTATTCACTATTATTTGTATAGCACTTTTAACAATTCAAATTGTTTTGAAATAAATAATTTTTCCAAACACAACTAAATGCAATTTCAGCTGTAAGCCAAGCCGGATGTCCTATTTTTAGTCTTCTTCTTCTTCTTCTTCTTCTTCTTTCTTTCTTTCTTTCTTGGTTATCTTTCTTTCTTTCTTTCTTTCTTTCTTTGGTTATCTTTTGATAAATGGATTGCTTTGGAATGATTTTGTTTGGAAACATGGATCAGGGAAGACACATTGGTGAGGGAAAAAGGAGTGGTAGAGAGAGGGAGGAGTACAACCGTCACAGTACTGTACATCCATCCATCCATCCATCTATTCCATACATTTTTCCTAGCGCTTGTGTTATGTAGAGTCATGGAGCCTTTCCTGAGTCATTAGCAGAAAACACCCTGGACAGATGGCCAGTCCATCACACACATTCATATTCACACTCACTTACAGTCTCCAGTTCACCTGTCCTGTATGTCTCTGGATTGTGGGAGAAACCCAGAAGAAACCAACATCAACACAGAGAGAACATACAAACTCCACACAGAAAGACTCCTGCAGCAGCTAGGACTCCAATACTACACATATAGCACCTCATTATACTACCTAGACTGATGATGTTTTTTTGTTTTTTGTTTTTAATTATTGCTTCAGAATGTTTTTGTTTTTTTATTTTATATATATTTTTCTCAACTTTTTATATTTATTTTTATGTTTTTATTTTTATTTTTCACAAGTACATTTTGTAAATGTTGATGGGTTTTTGTTTTTGGTATATAAAGAAATTGCATGGAAATGCTGCTTTTCTCATTCATTCTTTGTGCTGTAATACAGTAGGTAAAATGAAAAGATGTTATTCTTATCCAATAATGAAATACTTATGTGACAAATCATTCAAACTTCAAAGATAAAAGTTCATCGATTATGTAATGCTCCCTGTTGTTAGTATTTTTTAGATCAGTGTGTTATGAATGAAATGTATGTTTTCTGAATGAGAATTGTTCCCAGTGTTATGATGAAACAAGCTTATTTTGAGACCTATATGAAGTGTTTTGTTGGTCTGAGTGAGTTTTGGAGGTGAGATGAACCGTTTGGCCAAGATTCATGTTGGTAATGCAGACTGTATGAACAGTTTTGAAAATGTGGTTTCAGTATTGAACAAAGCTTGTTAACAGTTGAAAAAAACTGTAATACATTTCTATTATTTAATCAGACTCATCTTAATGGTTAATCAGTGAATCATTTGATGCATCTATAGATATCTATAGATATAGATTCAATAAATATTCAGGGATAACCAAATGTAATGAACTATTTTGTGCACTATAAGTGATTTATCTTAGATGATAACCACTATTTTGTACATGTGTGTGGTTACGGTAAACCCTATGTTATGGGGACAAAATGTCCCCACAAAGATGGCAATATGTGAAATCCTTGTCCTTGTGGGAGACTTTTATTTCTATGAGAAAAAAAAAACATTTTCGTGAGGGTGCGTTTAGAAGGGTTAGTGTTGGGGGATACAGTTTGTACAGTATAAAACTGTGTGTTTTGCAATTTCTAAACATACAGAAGGATAAAAGGGAGAGCAATTGAACAGAGATGTATCAGAAGAAGGAATGATGGCATCAGATGGCATCAAATACAGCATTTTACATTACATTATGCCATGCGATACTGTATAGTCTTTACCTTAGTAGAGACTGCACATTACTATAACTCACCCCTCATCTGAAAAGATCAGTTACAGTATAGATTCAGTCATATGTCATACTGCATTGACAGTAATCTCTGTTCTAGCACAAAACCTTATGGCCATGTCATACCTTTATCATCGTTTGATACAGTAACACACTGTATAAATACTTTTACAAACATTATGGATTTTATGTGAGTTATGCAAGTTAGGTAATGTAAGTGTATTTTCTTACATGACAATTATTGCCTGTATTACTGTAATTATTTCAGCAACAAAGGTGATTTGAAACATGCATCTTGCATTGCTCTTGAATGAACTGATTGTTAAAAGTACTAAATTGAAAGAAGATCACTGTAACGGGGCGAACAAGACGTGAGACGTGCGGATCCAAGTGCAAGCTTTATTTGGAAGAAGAGGTCAGAAATCACAGGCAGAGTCGAACAACGGCAAACAGGTATGGCACGGGCAAAAACACAAGAGCAGTCCAGTAAACAAGCGTGGGTCGATCAACGGTGAACAGTATCCAACAGGGACAGGCAAAGGGAGATAGTCCAGGTAAACAGCGAAAGTCCAGGCAAGGCGTAAACTGAATCCAAACAAGGACAAGACGAGAGGGGTAATCCGAGAACGAGAGCAGAGTCAGAACACGGGGAAACTAAGCGAAGAACAAACCAAAACTACCAGGCAAACTAGACACGGCTCTGCAGTGTAGCTGTCGCTAGGTGAGTGACAATTGCTAATACAATACTCGGCGCTGAGCAAGAGGAAGTCCATGTGTAAAAAAGCCCATGTTCAGTTCGTGTTCCTTTCATTATAAGGGCTGTACAGCTATTATGTGTTGGTCTTTAAATTGAATTGAGGAGGCGTG
>JAFVLL020041085.1:23739-68752 GCA_021397915.2 Tor tambroides
TTTATTTAATACATGAGTTTCACAATTTGAGTTGAATTACTGAAATAAATTAACTTTTCCACGACATTCTAATTTATTGAGATGCACCTGTATAAGCCTACTCAGTTCCCTGTCCTGTTACCATTTCTCCATTGTTGTGTGATCACTGACATCAGGGACTGTATTTTTTTTTATTATTTTTTCCACTACTGGTTCCTTCCCTATTTTAACCTCCATAATTTTTCTTGTTTTTGTCAGTTAGTCTTGTCCTGTCAGTGCCCTGTTTTTGGTCCTGCATCAATTCCAGTCCAGTCCAGTCCAGTCACCAAGTTAGTCCAATGTGCTGACATTGTTATTGCCCTCTGAAGTTTTTTTTTTTTCTTTTTCTTTTTGGCTCCTGTGCTTACTTTTGTTTGCTATTTTTGTAAATGAAGCACTTGTAAATGAAGCTTCTGTGCTTGAGTCATTGCTTTCTCCTTTATGTATCCCATGGCAGTAAGTAGAAAAGCTGGTAATTTTTTAAGTGCATAAACAACAGCAGAAGTGTGATTTACAAGAATAACACATGGGACAAAAAGTACTATATTACTATCAGTAATATTACTAAGTGAGTTTTCACCAAAATACTGTTAAACTTGATTTGGACAATTTGATTATTTAGGTTTTTTTTTTTTTTTTTTTTTTTTTGCAGTCCTGAAAACATATGATTTGTTGCAAATATTTTTTGTACATTCAGCATCATTTTTATCACTGCTGTACATGACACTAACTAATCTTCACAAATATGCTGTAACATACGTTTTAACTGTAACATTCAGACATGTTGCAATGCAAATTTTAAATTCTGACAGCAAAGTCAAACATGATGATTTCAGCACTCACACAAACCAAACTTTTTACGACGGACTAATCT
Source organism: Tor tambroides (assembly GCA_021397915.2). Taxonomy (NCBI): domain Eukaryota; kingdom Metazoa; phylum Chordata; class Actinopteri; order Cypriniformes; family Cyprinidae; genus Tor; species Tor tambroides. Next base: position 24,632 of record JAFVLL020041085.1, read on the forward strand.
GTCAGCCTTTTTGGAGCAGAACTTAATGCATTATTCAACATATGCAAAAAAAATTATGTTTTTGCACACACTTAAAATTTGAAAAAAAAAATAGTATAAAATATTGTACACACATAATATGAAGACTCTAACCATATGGGTGGCCTAAAAACTGCTGTCGTATTTTAAATAAGGAACTTCAGTGGTTTTCAGTCCTGGCTCTGGGGACCACATTTTATATATTTTATCTGAAACATGTTTTTCAGTTCATGGAGCTCTCTCCTAATGACCTGATAATCTGAATCATGTGTGAATGATCTGAATAACGGAGACATACAAAAGCCGTGATTTCAATGTCCGCGCCCTCCAGAGGTCACATTTGTTGGCTGCATGCATCATCATGTCTCATTTCTGAAAAGCAGCCATTATAAAGATGATTAAACTGTTATTCCTTGTGAGGTGTAATTAGTTTGGAATGTAATGTAATGGTTGCATTTTTTGAAATGAGACAGACTTGATCACGTATGCTTCTGACAAAAAGTGACCTTGTGCATCAAATGGCTTAAAGTCACCATGGAATCAAAACTGAAAGGTATTTTTTGAAATTTGAACATTGAACATTTCAGCTTTTATTATAAATCATAACATCGTAACTACACAACCTGCAGGCTAAAAATTGTCTTTCCCCATTAATAGTCATTCAAAATTAGAACATTTTTGCAAATAACTATTATATCTATCCTAATCCTGCCAAAAATAAAAAAATAAAAAATCCTGTGTGACCTTGGGTGAGAGCTATGAAGCATTCTGGTTTTACATTTTGTACATTTATACAACAACAATGTACTAAAACCTAAAAAGTTTGTATTCTGAAACGTTTCAAGCACAGACAAACACCGCTGTCAAAACAATCCCCATTTCTGCAAAAATGACTAAAACGCTGTATTATGCATCCCAGGCAAGTAGTTTGTGATGCGCACATACCTATAAACTGAATGGATGCACATGACATCGCTGTTTTCACAAATTCATGTTTTTGTAGTTTACACGGAGTGAAAAACTGTATCATTTTCAAAAACTTACACATTGAAACCCAATTTAAAAAATGTGTGTTTTCAGGCCCCAAAAATGCTGCTGTCGAGTGAATGAATGGCCATAACTCATAAAAATTTTTACATGTTTGATTGAAAATGGTGTCGTGCAAATGGCTCTACAGTTTAAGGTGATTTTCTCTTTGCCAGTAGAGTTAGAGCTCTACTTTAGAGTCTGATCAAACTTTTCCTCTGTTTCTGGTGTGAACTCCCCTTGATTGTGACAACATAATTGCCCTCTGCATCACATGTGGTCTCATATCAGATGGAGGATAACTTCATTCAATTCCACTCCAATCTTACTTTAACCTTCATCCTGAAAAGTGACATTGACAGAGTACAATAGGTTCTTAGTCACCACTTTCTTCCCATCGCAAAAGCCAATTTGGAACACACATATGTCCAACATGAGTAACTTTATGCCTAGCAAATAGGCACTTTATGCTCACAAATCCTGTCTTAAAATTTTATCAAAATAAGCAATATTTTACTGTAGAACAGCCTTTGCAACAAGGAGCATACCAACTGTATAAAGCTTTTAATATCTTCTTCAGTTTTAGTGCAGTCTCTCCTTCTTTTTCAGAATGTTATCAACATCTTATCAGAACTAGGCAAACATTCTTTATATTTAAAAGAGAAACCTCAGAATTTTTATTTACATCTTCCACAGATACATTTTATTAAAGGTGCTGTGATAAGTAATGGATTTGGAGAAATTTAGCATTACATCACTTGCTCACCAGTGGCTCATCTGCAGTGAATGGGTTCTCTGAGAGTCCGAGCAGCTGATAAAAACATTACAATAATCCACAAGAAATCACCAAGACTCTAGTCATCAGTTAACGTGAAGTGTGAAGTGAAAAGCTGCATGTCTGCAACAAACAAATTATTATTACTACCAGACAAGGTAGCATTTCTGAAGAGATTATGATTATGTATTTATAACAATATACAGTATCTCTACTGGTGTGGAAAATATTCTGAAACTTTAAAATGTCAATGTGAGATTTTTAGAGAAGTCACTGCCTTCACTTTACAGACTGACTGGCACTTCTAATTTGTGACACTCTCACTGCTTGATGTGCTCTTCTGTCAATCCCACCAATCCCCCATGCAATCCTGCTGCTCACCTCCACTTCATGTCAGTGACATGTACTGTAAAACCATTCCTCAAAACCACAGCATCCCATAATCCACAGGCAACTGAGCCCCTCTATAACTAAAATATCCTTTATAATGAATGAATCTTTAGACACCTCAGTTTGATTTTATTCCAAGTCAGGGAGCAACACCTTACGCTAAAACAAATTTTAATACATATCCACATTATTTTTCAACGCGAAAGTCGTATTCTTTGAATGTGTGAGATCTCCTGTTTAGCCACTATAACAAAGTGCAGTAAACTGTAAGACTGTTTACACTACAAACCAGTGTGTTCATAATTAAGATAATACATTCAAATAATATGGTAAGACACACCAGTTTGCAATATCAAGCAGCAAAACAAGCTGTTTTGTAAAGCTAAAAATAGCTGGAAGCACCAGACACCAGAAGCCAGACCCATTAAATTTACAAATGGCCGCACCCGCTCATATGGGGAAAATAAGGTGGATGCTTTTTTTTCCCTTATTGATCCTTGTAAATGAAAAATGAAAATGCATTCCTAATTGTGTTTTGTTAACAAAATAGCCCTTTAGAAATTCAGTATGAATGAGCCAAAAGTACATTCTCCTAGCAAAAACACTGGTTCCACGAATGCATAATGGACAATTTGGAGAGCAAAAGAAATGTCACCTCGTTGACTTGCCAGATGAGGGGGTCCTCAGAAAGAGAGAGCTGTGCTATTTGACCAACTCTGGCACAAACCCACTAATGCACTGGATCTTTAGCATCACAAGCAGATTTTTGGTCAAAGTACTCCTTTTGGGAGCAGAATTAGCGTGTATTAAAGGATTGGTTCACCCCAAAATATTAATTTTGTAATTTATTGGCCCTAATGTCATTCTGTATGCCACTTTTTTTTTCTTCCGAATGGAGAATTAATGGAGACTGAGGCTTTCTAGATTTAGAAAGAATAAAAAAGCACCATAAAAGTAGTCAATATTATGATTTGTGTGCTGTTTTGCAAGCCTTCTAAAATTAGACAATAGCTTTGGGAGCGAGTAACAATAAAAATGTTGTTATTCCCTGATAATCTTGTCCTCCAGTGAATGGTCAGCACTGTGAACGTATTTTCTCATTAAATCTCATGACAGCTATTAAGATAGGTGTCATTTCAAGATTTGTTGTGAATATCAGCTTAAATGCGAGGCTGTTCATCACACAAAGCTATCTTATGCTTTAAGATGACTTATATACAGTAGCTTTTGACCACTGTTACACACAACACTAATGGCGCTTTTTGTCATTTGGAACTTGACAGCCACAGTCCTCATTTACTTTCATTATACTGAAATGAGCAGCCAACATATTCACCAGAGTGCCTATAGCAGAAATGAGTAAATAATGGGAAATATCTATTCTTTCAGAAATAACACTGGTCTAAAAATTATACTCAATAGCCTTGCATTATTTCATTAGATTGTTATGATGGTGTGCCAGAGGTAATGAAACACTTTCTCTTTTTAAGATTCATTTTTGGCATTTTTGCCTTTAATTTGATAGGACAGTGTAGAGAGGACAGGAAGCGAAGTGGTAGATAGAGAGAGGGGGATGGGATCGGGAAAGGTCCGTGAGCCGTGACTCAAGGCTGCCTAAAAGGCTATTGGCACCAACAAAACACTTTCTTAACCAAAATACCTCTAAATTACTTAAAATAAAATCTAAAATACCTCTTGTGATATGAAGAAAAAAAAGACTCCTTAAAAACTCATCTCAAGAACAGCAGCTTTGTGAAGAAGACTGGTCTCCTGCTCTGTAGTGTAGCTTTTACTGAGATCCTCACTCTTTATCTACTGGTTCACTGATAATTATTGCTATGATGGAAGAAATATTGTACAATGTGTCCAACCCGAACAGCCTCTCAACAGGCACCTATTTGAAGCTTGTAATGGTGGACTTTACCGTACTCTCTTACCCAACAGGTCAAATGGCATATATTATCTTAAACATTAGAATGGAGAATAAACATAGTAACAGTGACGCTTTTAGATGTGATGAAACACCCACTCAACCAGAAAGGCTTTAGCACCGAGGCTGGACGCTGAGAGTAGCCAGTCATGCAAAACCACTCAAAAGAGTCACTCTGTGGTAAAAGATGCCATAAAATGAAAATTGGAACTTTATGGCTTTTAATCTTCTCTTGTTCGCTTTGAGACCATCAATGTTCCAAGGTACAATAATAATTGACAAAACAAACGTACAGTATTTCAAATTGTACACTGCCATATATTTAAGTTTTACAGTATGCAACTAGCAGCAGCAAGTAGCAAATGAGGATTTGGTTAGGATGTGACGTAAACTAAAGCCTACAGCATACAGTGTTCTTCAACTCTAGTCCCGGAGGACCAGTGCCCAGCTGAAGCCTTTTCATGAAATTTCATGCAAACTGGTGACAACATGGATTCTATTTAAAGTACTATATTGTAAAGTTCTGTAAACAGCACACAAACAAGTGCTTTCATTTACTGGAAAACATTTGTCTAAAATGTCATTTTCTGCCATGTTTTAAAAGCAAAATCATACTCTCATGGTGTGGGGTTTAATAATTATTTAATTACATAGCAAATGCTGTCCTGACAGAGTCATTCATTTCTCTCTATTTCCTTTGTATACCCCTAGTGACAATGTAAATGCTACCTTTCACATTTGTCTTGGAGCACTATAAATTAATTTAAGGATCGTTTCAGAAAAGAATAGGGAGCTAGAAAATGAGAAACAAACTGGTTACCCTGCAAGAAGAGATCATGGCTTATTGCATACCTTGTAAATCCAGAAATCAAAAAAGGTTTGACTGATATGTACAGGGTATATAATAAAAAGATATACAACAATAGTGACTATAATAGCTGTTGATTAGCAATACATTTTTTAAAAAAATGTTTAAGGTTAATGGTTAATATCTAGCTTAGTTTCAAATAGAGTTGAGGTACCTGAACTCAAACTTGGACTCGGACTGCACGTATGAACAAACTCAGACTCAGATGCTCTCGGGTGGACTTGTATTCAAACTCGACAAAGACTTGGATATTTTGGACTCAGTACAGTCGAATTCACGTTATCTGTAACGTGAAAAGTAACGACAAGTAACGATAACAAGACATTAATAAATGTCTCTCACTTAAACTTATAGGACTTGGACTCGGCTCAGACTTGACAAGATGGACTTGGACCTAACACTAGGTCCAAACACTCTGAACAATACATTATTATTACAATAACTGAAATATTAGTCACATGGTTCTGGCAAGCAAGATGGCAGCATATAGTTGCATGACTCATTAAGCCCACTAATGAACAGAATTTATTTCAACACATTTACTCTACACTTTGTACCAAAACCAGTGTCCCTGGGTAAGCAGAGTGGATGATTTAGGTATTCAGATGCAAATGTCATCAATTAAAGAAACAAAAACTGACTTGAAAAACAGTGTGAAAGCTGTTAGAAAAAAATGGATGAAGCAAAAGGTGCCTCTCTAACATGACGGATTGTCAACCCATGGCTAGTCAATCATGCAATACAGGCGTGCGATGCAACAAAAGTTTGGACACCCTGTGGAATCACATTGATTATCTAAAAAAACAGAAAGTGGCAGAACAATGTCAGATTGATTACACTGAGAGAAGCAGTGTCCAGAATATGCTGTCCTAATGGATGATGTGTACACTGGCATATTCTTGCAGACCCATTTTTCAATTCTGTTAATGGAACCAAATGTCATTTCCTAAAAATGGAAACCACTTTTTCTCAATTCACAACTCTACTTGAACGTAATACAAAGTTCAGCAAAAGGCAAGTGTATATACTGTGGGCATAGTAGGTAAATGGTCTTGCAAAATTGAGCTTGTTTGGCTACAAATTTGGCTAAATATTTGGCAAGGCACCTTACCTTGGTCTTATGATTTAACATTATTGACCCCCCTCTCATAAGCCCCTTTCACACTACACGTTGGTCCCGGAAAATTGCCGGAGTGCCTTCTGTGTGAACGCAAACACGTCCCGGGATTAATTCCGGGATCGATCCCGGGTTGGGGACCTAGTAACATTGCCGGGTTCAGTCCCGGAACGAGCGCTGTGTGAACAAAAGCCAGAACCAATGCCGTAAAGGCTGATGACGCGGATTATCATGCGACTCTTTTACCGGGTGTTTTGAAGGCAGATCAACGTTCACACGACGAAAAATGTGTAAACTGGAAAAAGCAGCGGTCAGGGAGCTCCTCACTATCCGCGCTGAAGCTGAAATCGTTCGCCAGTTTAGTGAAATGGTGCGCAGCGCATTATACACGTCACATGAAATGTCATGTGTCTTTACGAGATCTTTACGGGTTGTGTGTGAACGCACGCACTGATTCCGGAAAATCACTGGCAGTGTGAATGAACCAAAATCAGACCATCCCGGGAGAAATCACGGGACACATTTTCCGTGTATTTTCCGGAATGGCTGTGTGAAAGAGGCTATAGTGGAGAAAGGTTTGCCAAAGGATCTTGGTGGACTAACAAATAAATGTCCATCAGATTAAGGCTTCTAGGACAACTGCCAGATGCCCTTTAGAGGGCAAGAAGAGAAGACCCCTAGTAGCACTGGAAAGGTCAGGACTTTTCATTGGTCTTCTAAGCAACTAAATCCCCTTCACCCATTATGACACTCATTCCTAAGGTTAGGTTGGGACCGCCATAAAAATGACTTGGGAACTCTGGATGCAGTACTCAAAGGATCCAGTGATAAAACAAAGAGGGGCCACAAAGATCTATCCAAATCCATTCATATGTTTGGAAATCTAAAAATCAATAGAAACTGCAACACATCCACGTCATACTTGATCAGAGAAATAAGTATTCCCACTGACAGCTATGTGAAGTTTAACAGTCTACACTTTTTCTATCATGTTTATTTATACCTGCTTTCAGAGGCATTCTGGTGGTTGTTTGAGATTTGAACAATGCGCTGGTGAAACCTTGAAGACACTGTTCTAATGGCATGCTTTAGATCAGTATACAAATGAGCTTCACATGGGGAAAAAAGGCTGGGCCACACTGTGGCAACACCTCTGATGCCAACAGCTAATCACAACACCCCTGGCTGCAATCTCCTCCTCATCAGAAAAGGTTAAATGTACACTTTCGAAAGACTCAGGTCTGTAGAGACATTACAGCTAAGTTCTGTGTTGATCAAGTGTGAGTTTCTGGCCCAGAGAGGCAGAAGACATACTGTAGACACATTTGCAACCAGGTTAAGCTCAGGCAAGCAAACCCTCAGGTCTACTTTCATCTGTGTGTTCTAGATTGCTTTACTCCAGTGTTTCATTTGCAAGGCTGCTGGAACAGATTCTGGCTTGTTTCCCACTGCCCTGTAAGCCAGAAGAACCAGTGGAAGATGTCAACCATTGGAATAATGGTTTTCAACATCAACCTTAGCTTATGGGGAATGATTTTATGTCTAAATATGCAATATTAGGTCAATTATGGTAGAATCAGTAATAAATAGGATCATGCTCAATTCCAGTATCATGAAACATATTGTCAGAGATGCTCCCTATTGAAGTTTCTCAAAGTATGTATAGTACTCATGTACATAATTATAATGGTATACTGAAAAAATGGTACCCTAAATTGGTAACATCCAAATTAGCTGGTTTTATTCAAGTCAGAAAATATTATTTAGCATCACTTAACCAACCTAAATATACTCATTCAGACTTACAGAAATGTTTTATGAGTTAAATATTTTTTTTTTACTGTGTATAGTGAAAGTTTGCATCATCATTTATTAATTCTGTCATCATTTAATAATTTACACATTCTCATTTCTCCGTATGTTGTTACAATCCTGTATGACTTTCTTTCTGCTTAGAAATAACAATAATAATAACAATTATTATTATAATAACAATAATAAGAGTATCTGTTTTGACAAATGTTTTGACAAACTGTTTTGTTCATACAGTTAAACACAGACACAGTAGTGTCTAAAACAATGCCATCATTGTGTGAATAATATTAATAATAAGCAGATGAATTTTTGGCAATATCCTGATTTGTATTCCAAAAAAAAAAGTCATTACAGTTTTGAAATGACATGAGGTTGTAATTTGGGGATGAACTATTCCTTTAAATGTATGCTTTAATATGATTTTGTGCTCTTCAAAAAATAAATAAATAAATAATAAAATAAATAAAAAAACTTTTTCACTATGGACATAATATCTCGCGATCAGCATTCAGAAGGCATGCCGTCTCCTGACGGCTGATATCTCAGGGCACATCAAATCTGGGCCAGGTCATGGAATTGCTGACAGGCAGCAGATGTTGTGCTTGGAGGCCAGCTTTTCTAGTCATGGACTCATATTGTAAAGACAAAGAATTTCATTGGATTCCTGTTGCAGCAGACAACACCTGGCAGGTACAAAATAATCAAGTGCCAGAAAAGCAGAAAAGAGAACAGATTTTGTACAAATGTGTTACTGTTTACTATGTTGGGTTACACATGACGAATGCCACAATCAAAGCTGAATATCAATACACCCCCGTAATAACTTAAAGAAAATAAGAGTGGCACTTGCCAAAAAACTAGAGTGATGTGAGTGGTTATCAGGGTATTGCTTTGCAGTTGCTAGGGTGGTTTGAGTAGGTGTTATGTTGCTAGTGTGTTCTAGGTGGTTGCTAACTGGCTGAAGTCACATGGTTTTCTGGTTTCTGGAAATGACTTTGGTTTTTCCTTTTTTTTAAATCCTCAAGGTGTCATTCATGCCCATAACACAAATGTTGCAGGATGAGTCATGAGTAGTAATAGTGATGTTTGCTTTAGTAAACACTACTGGCAATCATCATCAACATCAGGCAGCCAGACTGCTCATTATTCAACCCTGAAACTCTTGCCCTTTTCTGATCTTTCTAGGTAATATGTTATATTTCTGTGTAATGTTTCTTTATTCAAGACAGAATTAGTTCCCAGTCCTAACTGTACAAATAAGGATGACCGAAGGCCAGATTTCCTGTAGTCTAAGATATCACATTTACTCCCCCTGTGACTACAGCACAGACACATGCATGCACATCCAAATTTTCCTCTTCAAATTGCAACATCACAATAAATTCCAGGAGGCATGCATGCATTGCTTGGGTTTATCTGAACATTTATCTGCAGCTATTTCAATCAAACCATGGAATAAACTGAAAAGCACAGCTGATTATATTTCTGTGAGCAGGCAGTACTGTTCTAGGGACTGAAAATTATTTAGCATGGCAGAAGCCAAGGCCATTTACCAAAAGATTAATGAAACTACAGCAAGTCTCAGGCGTTATTTCTTAAAAACCTCACCCAAACCATCTCATTTCATTATTGTCAACATATTATAACAGTAGGTAATTATAATAGGACATCAGCTCTTGCTATAGTAACACAGCCTTATTAAAAATACTAATAATAAAGGTTGCTTATGTTTTTCCTATCAGAAATCCTTGAATTAAGAACCCCAACAACCCGTTCGCACACAAAGCACAAGGCTGTCTTTTCTCATCTTATTCTTTCTGCAGGTTATGTTGGTGATTGCCTTTGTACTGTGCATTTCAAGAAATCTCCTTGGTAACACTTACTTGAAACCTGTATGTGGGCATTATAATGATTTCATAATCTCATAATATAAATAGTAATCCTTTAGATGGTTACATATTTATAAATAATTGTTATCTATGTTAAAACACTTCCCATTTCCTTTTTTGACTACGTTATTAATAAGTGGTATAATAATTTACAATAATTTTACAAAGCTTATAAGGTGCATTGTAAAGTATTATCCATGAATTAAGAATGCTTTAAAATCCATTAAAGTATATACATCTGCAAGTAAAGTGTTACCCTCTTTTACCCTCTTCATCGCCTTGGTTATTCAAGATACATTTGATAAACTATCAAAACTTTAAAAAAAAAAAGTCCCACACCTCAATATCAAAATAATTATGCTGCTGTATTTACAAGCATTTTTAATATTATTGTTTATTTACAATTACACCAGTTTAATTGGATGGGTGTCTTGGTTATTTAAGCCACGCTTCCACTACCGCGTCGTATTTTTCACTATATATTGCACATCTTGCATATGACATTGCATTATAATGTGCACGCATATGAATGCATGTCTGGCGAATGCAGGTAGCCTACTTACACAAAAACTCCGAAGAGCAGCACTCTTATGGCAATCTCCAGCGCCAGATCACGCACGTATTTCCTTCGGTCTGGGGGAGACATCTTCATCTTGTTCACACAATCGAATTCTGACTGAAAGAAACCAAAAGCAGAAACCAGAGAAGTCGGTGGCAGTCCACTATTGTCCTAAATACGCAACACTTTGGCGTCTGGCAGCTACAGCTGTCTGTCGCTTTGTGTTCATTTGGAAAATACCCGGTACCGCTGAAATGCCCCTTGTTGCACTACAGTTGTAGTATGTACAGTTCGCGAGTTTTGTTCCTTTTGAAGGTGCAGAAGAAGAATGTAGTGCGATGAGTGAACGCGGACGCGTCTGTGAGCTGGACCGAACCAGACAACAGCATCTAAGCCAGGTAATGCTCTCTGATGAAAGTGTCTGAGATGAAGTGCGCGCTCTCTCTCTCTCTCTCTCTCTCTCTCGCTCTCGCTCTCTCTTCCCCTCTCTCTCATTAACATGGCTATGCGGCCAGATAATGAGTTTTTCGTTTCACTCCTTTGGATCTTCAAATAGCTATTTTGCATTTGAGTCTCTGGACTGTTAGTGTACCATAGGATCTGTGGCAATACCATTCTGTAGTAACGATTTCGGATGGCAATAGCTTGCAGCTAAAGTGTTATCATATCTGTGATTATAAATGTTCTGAAATTAATTTTCAGTGCTCCGTAATTATCCTTTCAAACTAATGCATAATATTGCACAGTAGGGCTAATGTATACACTGCATCAAATTTTGCATTAAAATATGCATTCATACTCACAAAATAAAAAGCAGAACTCTTATTGTTCATCAGAAGAAGAAAAAAATGTCCTAATTAGACTGGTTAGAAACATACATATTACAATATCATTTAGGCTACCAACATGTGCAAAAAATATTTAAAAAATAAAAATAAATAGTAGGAACAGTAGTAAGCAGTGTAAGTAGTAATAACAGTAAATTATACTGTAGCAGCTAGCCATAAACCCTATACTAAGCAGTAAATATGAGTTTAATTTTTGGTTGGGAATGGGTAAAATTGAGTGGGCGCTTTTACTTAGGGCTCTTCACTACCCTACTTATCCTCATAGCCAAAATCAAACTCAGGGACTCAATATTCAGGCCATTTCAATCTTTTGCTCTTTGTTTTTTATCAAAGCAGAATCCCTAAAACACATCCACAGTACAGCAAATTCCACCCCTGGACATGATTTTCCCAAACATGTGCGTGAAGATATGGAAGCCCTAAGAATTATTGCATTATTTATTATTTTCTTTCCTGTTTTCTTGTGATCTCACATAACAAAATTACTAAATTTTTCTAGGTACCAAAAATCAATGAAACAACAATTAATATAGTAATAATAATAATAATAATAACAAATTATTTATCATTTTGGTTTGTTCTGAGCAAAATTATATTTATTTTGCTCTGTTTTCAGAGTTCTGAGGTCTAATGAAATAACAGGTAGCATTATTTTTATAATGATAATTCACTGTGCTAATTACATGTAACAGACTCATAATTTAATTACATAAATTACTGGTTTATTCATTTTAAATGTAACTTTAATTGTAAAATTTGTGTATTTAACTTTATTCATCTAGCAAAAGTAAAGTGCTCGGTACTGCTGCTGTCGGATAATGGGTTCTGTGTTTATTTGGAGATCACGAAAGAAAAAAAAGAAAAATGTGTGGCCTCTTCGGGTCACGAGTTGTCACGGAATGAGGACAATAAATGAAGATTCATACTTTCAAATAGACTTTACTGAGAATACCAAGGGGGTACAACACATAACACCAAATAATCACCGACAATGGAGAGAACAGAAGGAGGAATATAAATACGAGGGAACTAAACAGGAACAGCTGGACAAGGATTAACTAATCAAAAACTATGGTAACTAATGAGAGCTCATAACAGACATGACAGGAACTGAACTAAACTGAACATAATCGTGACACAAGGCTTACCTTCTCTTGGTCTAGACTGGATGGCATGAGACTACAGAATGAACTGTGTTAATGCAAATTTTTTAAAGTACTAGTTTATAGAATTTTGCTTAACGTCGCTTTCTGCTCAAATGGCAGATTTTCTTATACACAGTCACAAAAGTACAACTGTCTGGATGGGTGAACACACACCAAATCACACAGATGTCAATCAAGCTCACCAGTCATTATCCAAAACCTGTTCATCATAGTGGGGAGCATATGCCTGTCAGGCCTGGCCATTGGCTAAACCACTGGTTAGTAGACTAAATGTTGCTAATTACTATTACTCTGCACTTAATTGTATAAATACACTGTAACAAGGACACCTTAAAATAAAGTGCAACTCCCAATAGATCTTACTTTCCTATAGGATTCACGTTTTGTTGCATTAACATAATTACTGTGTAATAACAACCTGTCCTGTATAAGGAATTATTTTGTAAAGCACTTTCAATTGCGTTGTGACGGTTGCTGGGTGTAGAGAAAGAAATGGAGGTGTGGATCTATTTTACTGCCTTATTTATTGCAACCAAAAACTCCGTATTAAGACCATTTTTAAATCAGTCTTGCTTGCTGTTTTCTGTTGTTCTTAATGGCCATAGAGCACTGTAACAGATGCAGGCGGAGAGCACACATCCCTGTGCATTTCTTCATGTTGCCTATTAGTGAAAGAAGAAAGTACAGGAACTACTGCACGGAGACAATGATGGAGAAGCCCAGCAGATCTGAGAACTAAACCTGCAGGCAACAGCACAGCTTTGTTCCCACTTCATACAACCTCATGAATATTTTACGCGATGTTAAAACAGACTGCCTGTCTCCTTCCTGCTTCGCCACAAAAGACAAAGAACTTCTCAGGGACATTTTATTGCAAAGATTCCATCAAAAGCGTTTCAGTGGTGGCAAAATACATGTTAGAATGTGATCGTTTATCAGGTTCATGCATAATTTTGTATCATCATGTTTAATTGGTGAAGGCTAATGTCAGTTCCACCACTTTTTACTCCCCCAGATTCTCGCATTTCACTCTCCTGAGCCCATTTTCTGTCACCTTTAAAATTTAATGTGGAATCTCTCATTATCTACCCGTTTTTTAGAGCCTCACTAATAAGAAATGAGTCAACAACTTGGTGCGAAACCAATTAAAGTGTAAGAAAAAATACACTTTAGAGGATATCTACAATTTAGCTATGGTGCAAAGATGAAAATGACACATTAAGACAATATTATTATTAATACTTTAAGATGGTTTAATGACATGTTGCCACTGAGGAAACACTTTCTATTCAAGTTGACACTTTCCACTGCAAGGACGCTAAAATAATCACAATGCTAAGAGAACAGGATTTTGTGATCAGTCACCTTTACAGGTTAAAGTCTAGTAAATATTTTGTCACCAATCATTAATCTGTTGCCTAACTGTCTAACCAAGCATTGAAAAGCATCTAAGAAAAGCATTGCTTTACCCTTCATTCTGTTTCTTTCTCAATGTTACTTTGGGTAAAGCTAAAAAAAAATGATATGTTGGGAATATCAATTGTGGTAGAACTGTTAATTTACCAGGGTTTACTAGGGTTGCCTTTTACAGTAAGGCTCAAAACACACTCTACACAAGTATTTGAACACAAATACTACAAAAGCTTGATTGTGTCGTTGCTGTGTCGAGCCACAGTTTTTGACTTTTGCAATGCAAAGCATAACCAGTTTCATAAAGCAAGCACATGCTGCATGTGGTACAAATGGTATAAACATTTGAAGGTTTTTATGACCACAGAAATGTAAGAAAGCATGTTCAGTATGCTCAAAAGGACCTCAGTTGCAATGTGTTGCCCAAGCATTTGAGTTTGTCTACTTGTCTAGAGTGTGTTTGTGGCTTAATGTACATGTTATGTTATTTTTAAATTGTTTGCTTTCAACAACATCCAAATAAATCCTTGTTCAGATGCAGACAACCAGAAAAGTACTGGAAAGAATGGATTTGCCTTTGAAAAGGCTAAGCCTTGTTTGCATTTCTAACATAATGTTGATTGTAGCAGCCATAATATCTGTTATATCGTTCATGAATTTTATATATAGACTGTGCACTTATGGCACATTCTGCTGTCTGGATATTCCCAGTTGAAAAGCTATCTATGTGAAATATAAAATATTCACACATGCTTGAAGCGTTAGTTCCTGAACATCCCTCTTCCAGCTCAGACACCTACTCACCTCAGATTAGCTCGCTTTCACCCACGCTGAATCTGCAGATGGATTCATTCACTGTCTTTACTTAGAGTCCTAGAAATAGCCTCCCATTTGAAGCCATCCACAAAGGATATCCCATGTGCTAGAGAACCCTCAAAACAGACACTTTCTCTACAGAGAGTGTTAAAGAATTGCAAACAACTGTATAAAAGTTGGGTAACACTTTATAATAACTGCACACTATGAATCATTAGTTAAGCAATAGTAAATAGTCAATTCATTCTTTATAAAGCATTGTCCCAAACATTAATAGGCATTAGTAAGCAGTTTATAAATACATGTTTTGTTCTTGATTTATAAGCATATCTATAATGTCTAATAATTGTATTTTCATACCTTATTAATGATCAATTCATCATTTCTAAATTAATTATTATGTTATTTACAAACTAGTTATTTGGGAATTGTCAGTGGTTCATAAGATCATTTAGAAAGTGTAAGTAAATGATTAATAAACTATTTAAATGTACATATTATTTAGACATGATAATAGTTGCTCTGTGTCTTAATAAATGCTTTATTAACACATATTCCTGCTGTAGTTCATTATTAAGTCAGGTAGTTATAAAACATTTAGAAGTTGTCAGTCATCTATTTTTGTGAGCTCATCTAAAGTGAGAACTATTTATGCCTTGTAAAGCATTTATACTTGATAAAAAAAAGAAAAATATACTTCTGCAATGTCATAGAAAAAAAAATAATTAAAAAAATTCAAGTGTATAGTTTCATTTTTTGCATCTTGAAATAAATATTTTTGAGTTCTGTATCCCTCTGTGTTGTGTTTGTTTAATTTTTCTGTTTGGAAGATAATTTGAGCCTTTAAATCTCCTGTAATAGATATGTTATAAATCGAGAACAAGGCCTTTATAGATGTATTTATAAACTGCTTACTAATGCTTATTAATGTTGGGACCATGCTTTATAAAGGATGAACTGACTATGTACTAATGCTTAACTAATGATTACCAGCGTGCTGTTATTGTAAAGTGTTACCAAAAGCTTTACTTTATAATATTGTTTAACCAACAATATGGTAGTTATCACAAAAAAAATGTGTATGTAAACATGCAGGTGATAAGCTTCTGTTATCCATACAAGGGAAGTTATTTATTTTGCCAAACTAAAGGTAAAAAGGGTGAAAAGGTGTGGCGCAAATCAAAAAATCCTACTGACCTTAATGTGTATCCATCACTCCTCTCTTCCTTCTCTGCTAATGTCTCCACTGCTAAAAGGACATAATATCATAACAAAATTAACAATTCATCTAACTCTCGCATGCTCCTTAAAATATTTTCCTCCCTCCTTTGCCCCCCCCCCCCCACTTCATCAACTCTAACAGCTGACAACTTTGCCACGTTCTTCATTAATAAAATTAAAACCATCAGTGCACAATTTTCCACACCACAAACTGTTAAGCACATCTTACCAGCAAACATACACTCGTTCACATCCTTCTCTTCACTCTCAGAGGCAGAAGTCTCCAAACTCATCCTTTATAATCATCCTACTACTTGTCCGCTTGATCCTATTCCATCTCATCTTCTTCAAACCATTTCTCCTGCAGTTGTACCTGCATTCACTCACAACGTTAACACATCCCTTCACACTGGTGTTTTCCCCTCAGCATTTAGACAGGCTCGTATAACCCCACTACTTAAGAAACCCAACCTTAACCTCTAATCTCTTTTAGAGAACTACAGACTGGTTTCCCTTCTTCCTTTCATTGCAAAAACACTTGAACAAGCTGTGTTCAACCAAGTCTCTGCCTTTCTCACACAGAACAACCTCCTTGACAGCAACCAGTCTGGTTTCAGAAGTGGACATTCAACCGAGACTGCCTTGCTCTCACTTATCTTGCTGGATCTGTCCGCTGCTTTTGATAAGGTTAACCACCAGATCTTCCTGTCAACCCTACTGGCAAAGGGCATCTCAAGAACCGCACTCCAGTGGTTTGAGTCTTACCTCTCAGATAGGTCCTTCAAGGTACCTTGGAAAGGTGAGGTGTCCAAGTCACAACATCTAACTACTGGGGTGCCTCAGGGCTCAGTTCTTGGACCACTTCTCTTCTCTGTCTACATGGCATCACTAGGTTCTGTCATTCAGAAACATGGCTTTTCATATCACTGCTATGCTGATGACACTCAACTCTACCTCTTATTCCATCCTGATGATTCGATGATCCACATCTCAGCATGTCTAATAGACATTTCTTGCTGGATGAAGTACCATCACCCTCAACTCAACCTTGCCAAGACAGAACAGAAACCTTGGAGTTATGACTGATGATCAGCTGACTTTCTCAGACCACATTGCTAAAACTGCCCGGTCCTGCAGATTTGCTTTATTCAACATCAGGAAGATCAGGCCCTTTCTTTCAGAACATGCAACACAACTCCTTGTTCAAGCTCTTGTTCTGTCCAGGCTGGATTATTGCAATGCTTTCTTGGCAGGTCTTCCAGCCAGTTCTATCAAAACTTTACAATTAATCCAGAACACGGCAGCAAGATTATTTTTTAATGAGCCGAAAATTTTGCCATCCCAAAGAGGCACAAAATCACTTTCACAGACTTTTACATTAAATGTTCCCTCCTGGTGGAATGACCTGCCCAACTCAATCCCAGCAGCTGGGTCCTTAAAAATCTTCAAGAATCGGCTAAAAACACATTTCTTCCATCTTTATTTGACCCTCTAACTCCAGCACTCTCTATTCTAATTCTATTCTAAAAAAAACAACAAAAAAAACTTGTCCCTTTTAGACTTGCACCCTATTCATTTACTAACTGCTTGTTTTCATAAAAAAAAAAAAAATTAACTAACACTAGCTTTTATAATCTTTTTTATTCTATTTATGTTCTTTTTATTTATTATACAATTAAAAAAAAAACCTTGCTACGTGTACTGTGTTAAGCTAACTGAGACTTGTAATAGCACTTGCACATCATTGTTCTTTTGTTGATTTTGATTGCTTCCATTGTCCTCATTTGTAAGTCGCTTTGGATAAAAGTGTCTGCTAAATGACTAAATGTAAAAGTAAATGTAATGTAAATTTAAAAAAGTGTAATTGCTAAGTCTTCTGAAGTCACTTTATGCACGAAACAGCCTCTTGTTTGAGTTTTTATTCACTGATAATTTCATTGCACCACAGTGCTCAGATCTCATCTGTGGCCAAGTTTGTTAAACATATCACAAATCAATCAGTCACATGACACACAAGTAATGGGGTTTGGCTTTAGTGACATCAAATCTGGTGGGCACATTAGACATTTGGCATCTAATGCTATCCACTTTCCTTGTTTTTCTGAGCACAGACATTCTGACGTCTCATTTTGAGTTTCAAAAAATACTGTAAATAATACAGGGATAAAATGACATGAAGATGCTGAACTCCTTTAAATCAAGTTTAGAAATTATTTATGACTCCGGGAAGCAGCAGGCTTGTATGTGGATATTGAAGTAAAAGTTAATGCTTCAGAGAAATTCAAAGATGGTATTGGCTCATGGGATATTGTTTTGTGCAAGCATATGTTGGGAATAGGATATGCAGATCTGCAGTCTGCAGGAAGAATTTCTTTCTGAGACAGAGAGAAACGGAATTATAAAGGTTCTGCCCCTGAGTAATGATTAGTGAATAATACAGAAAGCATTTGTTAAAATATTAAACTAATTTCCCATATTCCCAAAATGATTCATTAAAAGCACATTTGTAAAGAAATAATGGGACCACAGGCGTAATTAACAGGTAGTACATTCACTGTCAGTGCATTATAAGCTCTGCTATAAAGGTCAGTTTGACAACGCTGCAGTTCTTTTCATTCTTATATATGTAAACCACAGCTTCCTATGAAAGTTTGACAGGCCTGCCAGCTACATAACGGCAGTGCAGAGTGATTCCTATTAATCATAGAAAATCATTTTCAAAAACATTCTGGCTGCAAGTCAAATGGGCTCTATTCCAAAACTTAGAGACAAAACCTCAGAGGCAAAAAGACACTTTCTTATATTCAATGTCCAACACAGAATCAAGTGTATCAATAACAATTGTTTGGTTTAATTTAATACTTGCTATTTCACCTATTTTGATTTTACTTGTATTTGTGTATGCTATGTGTCTTTATATTTTATATCATGTTAGCTTAGCAACACACTAACACCAAACACTCTTCTCACATGTGCTGCACATGAGGAGTGCTATTCATACATAAGAGATCCAAATCAGTCACTCCTTAGAAGAAACCTCGGTACGTTATAAAACCGAGCCATTGTGTGTCACTGCTCATGGAAAAAATGCTACCAAAGCTTTAACGTACTGTCACGGCATAATTATGAAATTAACATAATTACTGTATTAAGATTTTATAGAAGAGCATAATATTTCCTCAAGGGAAACCAATTAACTATCTAAGTAACAGCATAATTAGTGTGATTTGGCCAATTTTTCTATTTATTTTCTCAGTATTGATCTTTCCTGCCATCTTCTGGCTAGAAAACATAATTGCAGCAGTCCACTAGTCTTTCTTGCTCCATCTTGTCTCACATACGTTGAGCTTTGAAAAAATCACTACAAGATCTAATGTTTGATTCATTTACCTTACATTACTATAATGATATTAGTGTCATACAGTATTAAGTTGCTTGCAAAATATTTTATTAAGTCAGAATCTATGTTCTTTTCTGAATGACCTTCAAAGGAGAACAATAACGTTTGCCTGCGGAATGCATAAGCCTTTCATTTGTATGTTTTTATTTTATTTATGTTGTGTTTTATTTTACATTTCAAAAAGTGGTGCAGTGTTATTTTAATTCATCATGGTGATGGATGAAAACCATAATCAAAGTTTTGCAATTTAATAAACAAGCTACTCTGAATATGTATAGTTCAATTGATTTTCATTTGCCATTTGTACATTTGTATCAATTAAACTCTTGTCGTTTTTCTTTCTGGTCATTGGCTTATGATTACTTACAACCATTTAGCTTCAACTCAATATCCACTCCAACTGCTCATTTACATTACCTGCAATAAAATGTGTTTGACTTTAGCGTAGAAAATGAAATTAGGAAGTATGTACTTTTTATTGATATACATCTACACAACATTTATCCGATTTAGAGTGAGAGTTTGTCCGTTTGTGTACACTTTTGGTTTGATGCACTAAACACAGGATAGTAATCTTGTGGCTAAAAGGGGCTAGTAGATAAGGAAATCCTCTCTCTGAGACATGCAAAAGTCAGGCTGCAGGCTTTCAATCGTACAGTCGGACGTGTCCATGGTGCACAGGCTGCAGTCGCAGCTGAGAGCCACCGGGTAGGTGATATGAGGGTCCACTCCTGGAGGACAGTCTGGCAGGCGGACGGTCTCGTAGCGCACATCCCGGTAAGTGCACACATGTTGGTAGATAGTGGAAAATGGGCTCTTGTATACAGGCTCCTAGAAATGTAAGAAATGTACACTGTCACCACAGGAAATAATGATGCTTGTATATTAATATGAATTCAAATTAATGTTGATGAAAAATGTTTCCATGCAAATGAACAGGTACAAAAAAAAAGACACTGACAAGAAAGTAAGCACCTTTGTCAGGCAGTGACCACTGCAGATGGTGGTCTGAAACACCAGACATTTTGGACAGCCCTCCTTTTCCACAGCTACAGTCTCATTAACTGGCTCACAGGGTGGAAGAAAAGAGCTTTGAGCAACAGCTAGTAGGACAAATACAGAGAATAAGAGAAGAAGGAGGATGTTGTTTCGAACAACTAAAACCCTGTAGAGGGAAAGGAAGGAGAGCAATTTCATTTACCGGGAAGGCACATTGAAACAGTAAAAAGCAAAAAAATATTAAAAAAATACTGTGAAAAATGTTACTGCATTAAATATTTATTAGACTTACTTGACAGGTGTCCCCATTGCTCAGCAGGCTGGTAAAAGTGGCTCTGTGTGTTCAGTCACACGGCATCTGGGTAGATTTATATAGTGCAGTGAAACCAACAATTAAACTAAAATCTGACCTTAAATTAATCACACTGATCTCAAGAGGATTATGTGTTTCCATTGTCCCGTAACAACTCTCTAAATTCATCAGGTCAGCATGAACAGATAAAAGACACCTGCTGTTCATTCAGTGCACATATATTATATACAGTAGATTATCTAATCTAAAATCATCTGCATGAAATAAAAGTCTCCATGGCCTCTGAGTTAAACACAGGTACAGCGTCAGGAAATAATCAAGGTTTAATGCTCTCGGGTTTCACTGTGAGTGAGTTCATTAGTGTTTGCAAGGCAGTGAACACTGAAACACTACTTTGTTTAACATCATATAGCAGCCTTTAACAAGGTGATATTGTGTTCTCTCAGTTCTGTAGTATTATCTACAACGATTATATAATATATAAATATTAATTATATAATTATATAATATTATATAAAGATAATATAGTATATAATATTTTTTAATTGTATATAATATTTTTAATTATATATATGTATATATATGTATAATACAGACACACACATATATAAATATAATAATATATAATTTTATTTCAGTTTTATTTTAGTACATTAAGTTAACCTTAAAATGACAATTGTTGCCTTGGCAACTAGCTGAAATGCTGAAATATAGTATAGGCTATACTACTACTACTACTACTACTACTACTAATAATAATAATATTAATAATAACAATTAGCAACAACAACAACAACAATAATAACAATAATAATTATTAGTGTTGTTATTATTATTATTATATCAGTTAACGTTTATTTATTTATTTATTTATTTATTTATTTATTTCGTCATAGTTTCAGTTTTAGTTTTAGTTCACTATAATACTAATCCACTAAAATAACACTGCTATAATCTGACTCTTGACAACATTTAAAACGGACGAAGCATGCATTTACCCAGGATCAAAACCTAAAAGCTAAAGCTATCAAAAACTTTGACCATATTATTTTAGTGCCATGACATATGCCATTAAAAACAAATACTTATCTTGTTCACATCTAAGTATGTATGTTTTTGCACAGAAAAAAAGAAAACTTTCAACACTAGTAGGCCTATTTTATTTTTGCCGATTTTGCTGCTACACTTCTGTCTCTAAACGCCGGAACCAACGATCATCCGCTAATGTGTGCCGCCAGGAAGAATATATCGGCGCACCAAAGAAAGTATAGGGTTAAAATTTCGTAACGAACAAACTTGTTTGCATGATTGTGTTGAAAAGTGATCTCGAAAATGACCGACGAGGACAGTAAGAGCCAGGTGGGTGTTATTTTATTCAAGAATTTTTAGTCAGATATTACGCTGGAGTAAAGTTCATAAGAGAAGGTCATGTAATACGCTGACCACAATTATTGTTACCTAATCGTTACAGGACAAGATATCAGTCTACATTGTTATAGTTGTTTTCATTTGATTTTATAGCAAAACTGTACTATGGTATTACCATGTTTCTTGTACATGGTACCATGGTATTAGAATCTAATACCGTAACATGGTATTGCCACAGTGCTTTGTTATAATGGTTATAAGCTCCATTATTGTTACTGCAGATACTCACATGAGCATACTGTTAAGTGGATGTCATGTTAATGTTATGTACATTTATTCAATGAACCCAAATTGTCATTTGAGATTTAAATCGGTGTAGTTAGTAAGTGGCAAAGATACACACTACAGGTTTTGTAATTGGTGAACTTTTTATTAAAATGAATGAATAACATGTTCAGACATTAATTGCATCTTAACACGCACAGGGCATGAAGGTCATGGGTAACCTTGATATCCAGAATATGCCATGTGCTCGGGAATCTATTCTACATGGTGCAGCTGGTTCACTGGTGGCAGGATTAGTGCACTTTTTGGCTACAAGTAAGTGATTCAGTTGACGTCTTATACAGGTATGTTGATATGTTACATATTTCTTTAGTGTGAGAGTTTTTTCTGCTGTCGTCCTGTCATTCACAGGTCGAGTAAAGAGGTCGTTTGATGTGGGTGTCGCAGGATTCATGCTTACAACGCTGGGTTCATGGTATGTGCTTCAAAAACAGAAAACGGCATCTGGAGAGTGTGACATGCTCTCGCGTGCTGCTGCTGTCATTATAATTATATTCTCAGTACTGTAAAACAGAAGAGTTTTTTAATTTACAGTAGGATGTATAATATTTTTTAAATCAGTATAAGTAAAACACGGTACAGCAAATTCTAGCATGATGTATTAATACTAGAATGGGGGAAATTACGATTAATTGTCGTGGAAATCATTTAAAAATTTCAAAAAATGCAATAAATGTTCTTGATTATCTGACATATTATCTCATGCTTTTTTTATGCAGGTTTTACTGCAGATATAATAATGCCAAGCTGCGTGTACAGCAGAGAATGATTCAGGATGGCATAAAAAATAAAGTAATTTATGAAGGCACAAATTTAGACCCCACACAGAAGAAGACAGGGGATCAGTAAAAGTCCCTTGTCTGAGACCATATTAATGCCTTTAATGTGAGAGATGATTTATTTATTGTGTAATTAAATGTATTGAATGTTTGTAATAAAATGACATTTTTAAAAAACAATAAAGCAGATACATTTTAAATTTGATCTTGTGAATATGCTGTAGGAGGAATGTCTCTAAAGCAGCCAAGTCTAAGTTTTAGATGTTAATTTGCAACAATATAGCAGACAGCAGTACTTTTCCTGTACTGTAGTATTTTTCCTGAGCTCTAATCTTAGTTTTTTTTTCAACTGCTTACACACAAAATCTTTCTGAAACCTGACACTCAAACAGCAGAACCACACACCAGATCTGAAAAACCATACACTAATTCTCAGCCTTTGACTCAGCTTTCATTTTCATAAAGCACTTTTTTGCAAAACACAACACACAGTTCTCTAAGTAACACACAAAAATCTAAGGAAGTATCTTGATTTTCTTTTTTAAACACAACCAATCATAAAGCCACACTAATTCCTCACATGTGCTTCACTGAACACCAATCATGGCTTTAGAACAGGCCTATAAATACACATCTACACAACTACACTTGGTTGATGTGTTTCTTTTCTTTCATACTGTGTAATAATGTATTCACAACCACAAATGCTTGCAGTAAAAAAAAAAAAAAAAAAAATTGGTTTCAGTCTTGCTGTCGTGTTTACCATGAATTTTTCAACATCTCTCTGTTAATTACTTTCAATCTTGAACAGAAATGTAGGAGCTCATGAAAGAAGAGCATTAGGTTTTGAATAACTGTGTATATGATAGTCATGGCCAAAAATATTGGCACCCTTGGTAAATATGATCAAAGAAGACTGTGAAAATTAATCTGCATTGTTAATTCTTTTGATCTTTTATTTAAAAAAATCACACAAAAAAATCTAACCTTTCATTGGATAAGAATTTAAAATGGGGGGAAATATCATTATGAAATATAAGTATCACTTTAATTTTTCCTCTTTCCTACTACTTGTTTCACTTCTGTTTCAGTTTTTATAACCATTTCTTACTATGTGTTATTAAGTTGTTGTTGTTTTCAAAACGTATGTTTGGCTCAGTGTTGATGTCTGTATTGGTTGTTTATTAAGTTATAGTTTTATTTAATTTTAGTTATTTTAGTACTTCATACTACATGGAAATGAAATAATATATATATTGCATTTATTTTTATATATATGTATATGTGTGTGGCTGTACATACACATGTTGTTGTTTTTTGGTGTTTGGCTTAGTGTTATGTTAGAAGCATTATTATACTCATACCTTTTGTTGTTTTAATATTTTAAGTTGTTTTTAGTGTTACTTTCTTTGTTTTCATTTAAATGTTTAGTTTTTGAAATGTTGTATGCATTTGTCATTTTTAATTTCTTTATTTTCTTAAATGTGTGTGTTTATATAGTATTTACAGAGTTTTGACTTTTAGTTTGTTACTTTTTCTTATTTGTAAGTCGCTTTGGATAAAAGCGTCTGCTAAATGACTAAAAGCAAAAGTAAAGTAAAAAGTAAAAGTAAATAATTGTTTTTCTCTAATACACATTGGCCACAGTTAACTTTTATTCAATACTTTTTGAAACCTCCATTTGCCAGTTTAACAGCTCTAAATTTTCTCCTATAATGCCTGGTGAGGATAGAGAACACCTGACAAGAGATCAGAGACCATTCCTTCATCCAGAATCACTCCAGATCCTTTAGATTCACAGCTAAATGACGGTGCTTCTTCTCTTCATTCACCTCACTCATTTTCTACAGGATTCAGGTCAGAGGACTGGAATGGCCATAGCAGAAGCTTGGTTTTGTGCTCAGTGACCCATTTTTGTATTGTTTTTGAGGTTTGTGTTTGGATTATTGTATGGTTGGAAGATCCAAACACGGCCCAGTAAAAGATTACTAACAGAGTCAGTCACTTATTGATTTTTTTATCTGTTGGTATTTGATAGAATCCATGATGCCATGTGTCTAAACAAGATGTCCGGGACCTCCGGGACCAGAAATATAGGCCCCCAACATCAAAAATACAGCGGTATATTTCATTGTACACAAGGGGTACTTTTTTATCCCTGTGTTCACCAAACCCATCTTGAGTGTTTGCTGCTAAAAAGCTCATTTTTTAGTTTCATCTGGCCATAGAAGCCAGTCCCATTTGAAGTTCCAGTCGTGTCTGATAACTGAATATGCTGGAGTTTGTTTTTGGACGAGCTAGGAGAATTTTGAAACCCTCCCAAACAACATGTGGTGATGTAGGGGCTGTTTGACAATTTTTTTTTTTAAGGTTTTCTGACCCCGAGACTCAACTATTTTCTGCAATTCTCCAGCTGTGGTCCTTGGAGAGTCTTTAGCCACTCAAACTCTCCTTCTCACCGTGCATTAGGACGATATAGACACACGTCCTCTTCCAGGCAGTTTCGTAACATTTTCTGTTGATTGGAAATTCTTAATTATTGCCCTGATGGTGGAAATGGGAATTTTCACTGCTCTAGCTCTTTTCTTAAAGCCACTTCACTAATTTGTGAAGCTCAATTATCTTTTGCTGCACATCAGAAATATATTCTTTGGTTTTTCTCATTGCGATGGATGATTAAGGGAATTTGGGCTTTGTTTTCCCTCCTATTTATATTTCTGTGAAACAGGAGGCCATGGCTGGATAATTTCATGTTCATAATCACCCTGGAGTGCTCAAAATTGTGAATATGAATGGGAATATACTTCAGAGATATTTTACTCATAAGAATTTCAAGGGGTGCCAGTAATTGTGTCCAACGTGTATTTGAGAAAAACATTTATTTCATAATGATATTTCCCCCCATTTTAAATTCTCATTATCCAATGAAAGGATAGATTTTTGTGAATTTTTTTTTTAATAAAAGTTCAAAAGGATTAACAATGCAGATTAATTTTCACAGCCTTCTTTGATCATATTTACCAAGGGTGCCAATATTTTTGGCCATGAGTATATCCAAAAATATAATATCATGGCAAAGGTGTTTGCAGTGTAAGACAAATGTTTGCTTTTGAGATGTGTTTGTGATATTGTGAATGCAGTACTTCATTTAGCAAGAGATGTGAGGCATTTTGCATTTTGTGTGTGCAGTTCTTGGATTTGTGTGTAAAGTTTTGAAAAAAAGAGGCACAGTTTTGAAAATGTAAGCAGTCGGAAAAAAAAAACAAATAAAAATACAAATTAAAAAGAGCACTGAATATCATCCATATCCTTTTCCTGCATTGTTAGCATGTGTTTCAATGGTGTCATTCAGTTCCAGTGTTTAAACACACATCTCTTTACGTGTGCTACATGAATGTATATTAAAATTATTGCACCCGTGATTTCAAGATGTTCACCGCAGGAGGTGCTGAAGCAGGTTTTGGCTAGAGGCCACTTGAAAAGGGTTTGTTTGAACCTACAAAAAGCGGCATTGTGAAAATGAGAAGTATTTAAAGAAATATACTGTACAGTAACATAATCACACTTTTCAACCTAAGACTTTACAAAGTTTGTTAGGTAGAAATGACAAAATAGAGATTTGAATTCAAAAAGAAGAAAAAGTAGTGTGACATTTTCTGGTAGTTGTTCAAATGAGGGTAATTGACATCTGTAACTTCATTAAAAGTCACTTTGATACCTTGATATCTGGTTCAAAGTCACTGCAAAACAATGGCGCAGAAAAGTTTTCAAAAAATCTCAAGCAAGTGTGACAAGAATAATCCAAATAATTTTAGGGGGGCAGTCTATATCGTTTCTTCACTTCTTTATTTCTTAGTATGTGCTTTTTATTTAGAGTGTCTAATAATTACAGACACGGTTCTTTTCAAGAAATATGAGTTTGCTTGATATTAAGTGGAACTTTTGGAATATCAGTTGCTCTCCACGATACACTCACAACACTTGGTTACAGTGAAGCTAACTTTTTTTTTATTGAGAACAAGGAACAAATAGGTCATCATGGGTGTTACAAAATCACGACAATACAATTTCAATACATTCTTTGGAGTATAGTTTTACACTTATACTCAATGGTATGTGTACACAATCTATTTATTCCAATACTTGATACATTTCTCCAAGTTAAGTCTTAGTAAATGTAAGTCTCTCCATGCAGTATATTTCATGTACAATTCCCAACCACTGGTCCTTTGTTGGAGGGTCAACCTGAAACCATTTAGGTGTTATGGCTTTCCGACTGCTAGCTAAATGTATTTTTAATAAGTATTTGTCACTGTCTAGAACTGTTTTATAGGTTTAGGTACCGCGTAATGAATGAATTTTTATCCAACTCCTCCCCTAATATTTTCGCAGTTCCAGCTGCCACTTCATGCCAGTAAGACTGTATTTTTGAACACGTCCAAAAAATGTGAAAATGATTAGCCACTGAGGTTCCACATTGCCTCCAACAAAGGCCCCGACTCTGTTCACCTGTGCGTATTGCTGTTAATTTGGGAGTTATAAAGAATCGTATTAAATTCTTCCATCCAAACTCCCGCCAAGATTTAGAATTCGTTGTGTTTGTCTGTGTAACTCATATATCTACACAGTCTTCCTCTGGGAGAAAGAATCAGACTCTCAAATAACATTTTTGTTTTACATAGTTTGACGTGAATTTTTTACTGGTTTGTATATGTCCATATAATCTCGATACCAACTTCTGATTGTCTTCTTTTAAATATGCATTAATGAATGTTGTGATCAGGTTTTCATTACTCATTACAATACATTTGAGTAATTAATGAGTAAGTAATGCCTAACTTGCAAGTATCTATAAAAATTCCTGCTTTTCTAATCCAAAGGTGTCTGACATGGCCTGGAAACTCGGTAAATTTCCATTAGAAGTGATGTTAAAACCCTTTTAAAAGTAACTTTAAAAATATATAAACTTTTTTCTTTTTTTTTTTCATTAAAGATGAAATTTACCCATTGACTTACATACCGATCTCTCTGCATGATGAATTGTGAATGGTCTTGTCTTCCTCGGCTCACATGGTCAGGGCCCCACAGTTTGACCTGGCAAATTTACATTTACTTTCTGTGATCAAAACAGCTTCAAAGTAGTTGAAATTTTACATGTGGTTAAAAAATGATGTGTTATTTTTAACCAAGTAATGCCTATAATATGATATACAAAGATAAAGGAATGTATCCCCTCTTGTTCAGAAAATCACTATACAAACACTCATAAGCATGAGAAATCAACAACCAAGATTCAGTAATTCAGGTTCTCAAAACAATTGGCATTGTAATTCAAATTTTCTTTCACTTTGCTTGTAGGTGAATTTAATAATAAAACATCGTTCATCGTCTGTTTGATTACGTCATTAACTGATTTTTACCGTACATTTCAGCCATATGTACATCAACTTGACCTAGCCACCACCGATAAACTACTACTAATAATACGTGACCCTGGTCTTAAGTCGCTGGGGTATATTTGTAGCAAAAGCCAAAAATACATTGTATGGGTCAAAATGATAGATTTTTCTTTTATCCCAAAAATCATTAGGATATTAAGTAAAGATCATGTTCCATGAAGATATTTTGTAAATTTCCTCCTGTAAATATATTAAAACTTCATTTTTGATTAGTAATATGCATTGCTAAGAACTTCATTTGAACAACTTTAAAGACAACTTTGCACCCTCAGATTCCAGATTTTACATATAGAATCTTTAATTTTCTGTAAAGCAGCTTTGCAACGATTTGTTGCAAAATTGGGGAGGGGGGGAACAAAAACTCCATTCCTGATGGAAACATGTACATTAAAATTGTATTACTATAAAGAGAACTAATGAGATACAAGCAGTTCCCAACTGTAAAAAATGTTGCACAACTATTAAAAGCATTTAAAAATGTCAGACAAAGAAGACTATATTGTATATTCTATGTGTATACACACTTAATTATATATAATACTACTATAATACTATGCAATACTATAAAACTACTGCATTATGGTACAGTTAATAAAAATGTAAAACATTTTTACAGTTTCATAGATTATAGAGATTAAAAAACAAATCTGACATTATTCCCTTACAAACACTGGTGTGCTGGTACAGTGATGGTATTAGATAGCACCACTGTACTGTGTAGTATACAGTAGTGCTACTGAATGATAGCCATATTCACGCACTACTGTGTACTTCAATGAAAACTACCATAGTATCATGTACTTTTTGTTAAGTGTTGATACATTATGCGGATCGATACACACATTTTACATTGGAGGGAATGAGTCCTCACTCTTGATCAGTGGAGGTCTCTGTGTGTAATTGGACAATCTCCACTTCATTATGTGAGCTGGAGGTGCTTGCAGCACGGGCTATCTTTGTGAGGGTTTTCTCGTATGGGGCCGGCAGATAAACCATCAGAAAAACCCCATCATTCCCGTCTTCAGTGCCATCTCCTTCCTCCAAAGTGGACAGAAATTCAGCAGTGCCATCAGCGTCGTCAAAATCCAGAGTTATGACTTTGGCTGTGTTCTCCTTCCCCCTGAAACATCTCTTGTAAACAAAGAAGGCAATTCCAGCAAGGAAGAGCAAGGAGCCCGTTACTATGACAACATACAGCGTTGCCTCCGGTCTCTCTTCGACCTTGTTTGAAGCCAGCTCGTTCCAGTAGCCCTGACAACACATCAGAACAGAGACTTAAGAAACCACATGATCACAAGGTCTGTTGCTTAAAGTCACCATGCAATCAAAGCTGACCATTCAAACTTTTAATAGATTAATGCAGTGTTTATTATAAATAATCTTCAATCAAAATAACTTCCTAGCAAACGACAAATATCCAATCAATTACTGATGGACAAAATCAAGGCCTGCCCTTCAGTTTTCTTCTTTGTGAAGCCGTTTCACATGAATGTACATCACAACAGGGAAGAAAAGACTATCGCAACTCATGTTGATTTAAGCATTTTAGTAAAAAGAAAGACGACGACACAGGCTGCGTCCCGAAATCGCATATGCTTTGAGCTGGTACTTGTTTTGAGTAAGTAATTACTTTGCAAAAGTAAAAAATGTATGTTCTGTCTATATAGTATAGGCTATGAATAGCCTTATGAGATAGTAAAGTTTTTATCGGATGCATACTTCAGAATCTCACCGGAAGTAGTGGATCATCCGGGATCTTTTTGCCTACTGTTCTATGAATGCTGTGAATTCGGACATACCACTCATTTCACATACTGTTTCTCTCTCACCTATTATATGTGACACTGGAGCACAAAACAAGTTGCTGGGGTATATTTGTAGCAATAGCCAAAAAAACATTGTATGGGTCAAAATTATCCATTTTTCTTTTATGCCAAAAATCATTAGGATATTAAGATCATGTTCCATGAAGATATTTTGTAAATTTCCTACCATAAACATATCAAAAATAAATTTTTGATTAGTAATATGCATTGCTAAGAACTTCATTTGGACAACTTTAAAGGTGATTTTCTCAATATTTTGATTGTTTTGCACCCTCAGATTCCAGATTTTCAAATAGTTGTATCTCAGCCAAATATTGTCCGATCCTAACAAACCATACATCCATAGAAAGCTTATTTATTCAGCTTTTATCTGATGTATAAATCTCAGTTTGGAAAAATTGAGACTTATGATTGGTTTTGTGGTCCAGGGTCACATATAGTAGTGAAGTATGCGATTTTAGATGCAGCCATTCTTTCATTCTTTGGCTGGCAGTCGGGCCAGAGAGGGACTTGTTCGGTGAACGTTTGTCACGTATTGCAACTGTTCAGTATTTTCAACCACATGGTGTTTATTTTATGTTTTAAACATTTAAATACACAACACTATGGGCAATACATTCATAAACAGTAAAACAGTAAACATGAACAAACATAATTTGAAGAATTTTAATCACATCAAACACATTATGTAGGTAATTATAACACCCAATATATTCCTCTCCACTTTCATATATTTCGGGAGAAATGAACGAACTTGTAAAACAGGCCACATAGCCCTGATGACTTAGCAATCAACATTATCATTCTAAAATTAAAACACAAAATACATTTACTTACATAACTATGATAATCCAACTATCAGATATTTTACAATCTAGTTTAAAAATGTTTAGAATACTTTGAAAAATTTGTCGTATATTACATAAAATACTGCACGAATATATATATATGAGCATGAGAAATGAGCAAATGAGTTAATTTGTGAAGACTGCCATGATAAGCAAAACGTGTAAGAATCATAAACTTTCTAGTGGTCACAGAGCTTTTTTTTTTGCAATAATACAAAAGCCAAGGGAAAAAAAGTATTGGGTTTTTGTCAAGGAAATCAATGTGCCGCTAACATCTAAGTTGGTCTACAAAAATACATCATCACTGCCTCTGAAATTAGTTTTATACACAAGAACATTTCAAGGATTAAAATCTTGACATTGAACAATGCCTTGAGGTAGCTATGGTATGAGCAGAATAATTGGCTCTGCGGTTTCATTCGCTGTGTTTCATCTGCTCCCACAGGTACTCACTGGATGATTGATTAATCCCATATGTTCCTGGCTTTCTCCCTCAATCATCCTGGGTATTTACAGTGTATTCCCCTGTATGGCTCTTCTGTGGTTTGGTTTTCAGACATGTCTGTATTGCCCTAGTCTTTAGATTTGATTACTTTGAAATTTGTTCTTTACTTCAGGTCTCTCCTGCAAACACACTTTGACATGGTATGATTGTGTCCACTGATGAGAATATAGAAGTCTCTTCTGCTCACCAAGCCTGCATTTATTTGATCCAAAGTACAGCAATAACAGCAATATTTTTACTATTTAAAATAACTGTTTTCTATGTGAATATATTTTAAAAGGTAATTTATTCTTATGATTTCAAAGCTGAAGTTTTAGCATCATTACTGTAAAGTCAGTAATCTTTACTGACTTTTTACAGTCACACGATCCTTCAGAAACCATTCTAATATTCTGATTTGCTGCTCAAAAAACATTTTTTATTATTATTATGTTGGAAACAGCTGAGCAGATTTTTTTCAGGTTTCTTTGATGAACAGAAAGTTCAGAAGAACATCATTTATCTGAAACAGAAATCTTTTGTAACATTATAAATGTCTTTATCATCACTTTTGATCAATTTAAAGCATCCTTGCTAAATAAAAGTATTAATTTCTATAATCCTCCCCCCCAATATATATATACTGACTCCAAGCTTTTGAATGGTATAGTGTATAATGTTACAAAAGCTTTTTATTTCAGATAAATGCTGATCTTTGTATCTTTCTATTCATCAAAGAATCCTTAAAAAAAATGTACTCAGCTGTTTTAAATATTGATGATGATGATAATAATAATAATAATAGTTTCTTGAACAGAAAATCAGCATCTTAGAATGATTTCTGAAGGATCATGTGACACTGAAGACTGGAGTAATGATGCTGAAAATTCAGCTTTGATCACAGCAGCAAATTACATTTTAAAATATATTCAAATAGAAAGCACTTATTTTAAATAGTAAAAATATTTGACGACGTAACTACTTTTGCTGTATTTTGGATCAAATAAATGCAGGCTTGGTGAGCAGAAGAGACTTCTAAAACCATTTAAAATCTTACTGTTCAAAAACTGGTATATAAATATACCATATATTGCCATCTATAATTTACAATAAAAAAACAATGTGTCAGAGGAGACTAAGTCTGTGTGCTAATTATGTGCAATTGTTAACAATGTGTCCAGTCAACTATGTAACATGGGAACATGAAAAAACAAAACAAAAAAAAACCTAGAATGCTCCTTCTCACATCCTTTCAGGGTATTTTGTTCCCACACAGATTGGAGTTTTGCATAACATCTCTTAAAATGATCAAAATTACATTTAAGGCATATTTATGATATTACAATTTTCCTGTCCTTGTGGGTGACCGTGCTGAGATTATCACATGGATATTTGCTAAAAAAAAAAATATTATTCTTAAAATTATTTTAAAACAATAACTGTACATGTTGGAGAACAGACAAAAGAACCAAAAACAGATGTTACTTGAGGTGTAGCACTTAATCTGAGTGTGAAGTCACATGCAGTCGACAAATTCATCCTTTCCCTTGTAATATCAAAATGGTGATTAATGATTGAGCTTGATCTACAGTATGCTGCTTCCTTCTCTCAGTACACTAGAATTGTTGCATGAATGAAATGAAATGTGGAATGTGTTTGAAGATGTTAACCGTCATGAGATGATGCCTATTTATGGTGCGAGGATGCCTCTCACTATGTGATGAAGTGGCCTGTGGTTTCAAGAGTTGGTAGTACTTTAGTACCCAAACCATGACTACTCTTTTGCCACACACTCAAAAGTATGTTTTTTTTTCCTTCACAAAAATGCAACGTACTTTCAGGGCATAGTATAATTGGCGAACTGGCACTCAGAAACTGTCTTCATGAGTGAATTGCTGAATGATTTACTCATCAGATTTGTGAATCACTCAGGAACAAATCGCCTCATCTGGTGTTCCTGCTGTGGCTTTGATTTTGCAGCAGAGCAGAAACAAAGTAACTGACAATATTGTGTTTTAATTGTGTTTAATTACTCAACATTAATTTCTTGTTTATTAAACTCTCATGGTTTAAATAAATAATTCACAATTTGCGATTACGTCTGGTTATATTTACACCCAAACAAAAAATGTCCAAAACATTTTATATTACAGAAGATTTTAATTAGCCTGTTATTTAATTACATCGCTTTCTTGCAGCTGTTAATAATAACATTTAATCTACAAATTATTAATGATATTCTGTTTGAGATCAGGTACATTGAGATACATGAACAATGACTGTATGAAAAATATACTGCATGTATTATTTGAGAACCTTTATTAATGGTCTGGTAAGCATTTTATGATATAATGTTTTGATGTAATACCCTTAGTACAGTGATGGTATCAAATGATGACAGATACCGATGATTATACTATTACCCATGGTATGAATAAACATGGTTTAGCTTCTAAATGAAAGCATTCAAATGAGAAAAAGTTGTGACTCCTTGAGGGATGAGTACACTTACAAGAACACATTTACCCCATATACTTAGCCTATAAACAAACTAAAGTGTTTTACCTTTAGACGGTCCTCAGTTGAAGGAGGTGCGGATCCGCCTGTGCCCCAGTCATCTGAGCCCCGTCCTGCAGGGCCGAACTGAATCCAGCTGCTATCCATAAGCACACGCATGTTTACTCTGTAAGCCCCGCAAGAGAGTGCTGATCAGAAACTGCAGCTCACATCTAGCTGTAATGGCTTATCCTGTGGGCGTCATATGCAAGTAGAAACAGTTTGACACAAGCAGGGATCAAGAGTTTGTGCCAGAGTGTCCAATCAATGGGAACTGACCTCCGAAGCCCAGATTCTTAATACAAATGGCCTACATTGCACAGCTGTGAGGTTATCTGGGTCCATTCCCACTGCTGTGGAAATAGGCCTAACTTGTGCTAGCTGCTGAGCTTTTTCTTTTTTCAAAGAATAAACCAAAAAGATCACTGAACTTCATCTCTTGAGCCGTATAAGGTCATATAAATCCTTACGTCCACTTGCTATGGAGATGAGCTGATATATAGAGCAGCAAAAGTTTATAATCTTAATTTGTCACAATTATAGACAAATACAATCTGACTGAGTGATCACTGACAGGGCAGGCCGGAAAAAGTAAGGGAACGTCTGTGTTACAACTTCATTAAAAGCTAATTGGAGCCAATTAAGGAGATCAGATTGGAAGTGTGGGTCGCACAGAAGCCCTGTCCTTTATGTAAAGGCACGCAAAGACTGGTTATTGACAAATCTGTTCTTCTCAAGAAAGACTGGTTAGTGTGAACCATGCTTCAGTCTCATTACAGCTTAAAAATGTAGTACAGCTAGAAAACGTGACAAAAAGTTGCTTAAAGACATGGCATTCGTCAAAAAATCCGCTTTGATCGCTCAAAGAAAACAATGGGCAATCCTGAAATCCCAAGAAAGCTCTACAAACTGACATTCTTTGTTCATGTGCCCACTTCCAGAAAAAACATTGAACAAGAATGGTGTTTGGTGCAAGGACAAAACAAACAAAACCACTAGTTTCTAGAGAAGCTGGATGATGCAACAACACAAGGACCCAAATCACACACTGACTAAAGAACGGTTGAAAGAATAACAAACAGTGTGTTTTACTGAGTCCTGACCTTAAGCCAGTGGAGATGCTGAGGCATAACCTAAAGAGGGCTGTGCTATTAAGACAACCCACAAATATTCATAAACACAAACAGATCTGTGGGGAGGGATGGTCCAAAATTGGTCAAAAGTCTTAGAATTAGCTAACAGAGAAATTGAAGAACAATAGACATTGTTCAAAATTAAGACAAAAAATATTGCTTTGATAAAGACCAAATTGGTTTGATATTTTTTATAATCTAATACAGTTACATTAATACAATTCTTAAAGGGTCTACTTTTGGGGGCCATATAAGTTTTATGTGTTTTTTTTTAATGACATATCAGCATTATATCAACATCTGCTTGATAACTGAAAATCCATATCTCCAATCAAAAGCAAGAGTGAGTTCAAAAATTAGAGACAAGATAAATGAAGAATCCAATCAAAAGGAAAGCAAATAAGTTCACTCCTGCCAGTAAAAACAACTAACACACAGCTGGTAACTCTGCTTATTTATTATTCGACACGTACAACATAAATGATCTAACAAACACTTCAGAACACATTGAGCGTAATGCACATGTACTGCAGTTGACAGAGAGAAGTTTGATAATAAACAGCATGTAGCAAAGTAAGTACTGGTACATACTGAGCGCGCTCCCTCCACAACTAATCACACAAGTATTATTCTTGCCGTAATAATTAGAATATATGCATGGTACATTATATGCATGGTACATTATGGGATAAAGTCGGTGTACTGTAAAATGGAGTGGCATTATGAATTGAACATATGTTAGCAGAGCTGAAATTAAGACATGTTTTGAGTATTCCATGGAAATCTCTTATAGCTTGCATTTGTAGCTTTAGCTTAATTCCACACAACATAATCCGTAGTGTTTTCCTGTGGATTTAGACCGAGTGCTGCAAGTTTAGATTCACAAGTCAAATAATAATAATAAAAAATATATATATCCCCCTTAGAGTTTATAAAGTCTTTTTGCCTAGACAAAATACTGTCTAAACATTTTCACAATCTGATTTCAAACAGAACTTTGTGCTGTCCACTACTCAACACAAAGTAGACAAATGTAGACTACACCTCAGTTTCCAGGAGAAAGAGTAAATAAATAAATAAAATCCTTTCCTACTCTGGACAAATCAGGCTCTTAACTATTTAAAAAAACACATTTGATTTGCTAAAAGTGAAGTACATAGTAGTTTTTCAGAACACTCTGATATCGAATATAAATTTGTCTTTGGTCCCTTTAAACATCCTTTTTAATCTCTTCCTGTTGGTTATGCAAAGCAGTTGCCATAAACACAACAGAATATGAGAAAATGGAGCAAAGGATTATACATTCTGACTATGATTAGGTAACATAGGCTGTGTGCACTGGATATATGTAAAGAATGAATATATATATGGTTCCCGATTTTCTATAACTCCCATTGCACATGATGAACAGCACAGTAGTTTTTTTTTTTTAAATAAGTATGAATTAGACACAAACAGTTTCTCTGTAGCTTGTCATATGTGTTGAGCAAATTTCAACAACAAAAAAAATCTGTAGGCATCACAAATGAAATAAAATACATCCCTTTTCACGCACACACACACACGCACACAAAATCAACATATACATAATACATGCAGATGACTGAGGACAGAAAACTATTCTTCAAGCAACTGCAGTTCTAGATCAAAAATAAAATGTATTTGGAATAAAGCGATAAAACTGTATGCCTCCAAAAGTGCAAATGTATCCAATTTTAATAAATACCAATTTTAAACAGTCTCCAGTTAAAAATGTACCTAAATTTCAAATGTATAATAGCTTCAAGTTCAGTAACCTCCTGCTTTTATACTTTCAAGACAACAAATGGTGCAGCTATGAAAAGTTTACTACTGTATATTATATATCTTTCTTCAAGTTTAGTCAGATGTAGTGTTGTGTGGCAAATACTAAAGCCAGTATCTGATGTTTTAAACCACAGACTCCCATTGGATTGTGGGTAGTGGAATCAATGGCACACAGTGTCTGGCTGACAGGATGGACGGACATTGGACGCTTAAACAGAATGAGGTTTATGGGCATTTTGAGAGCTAGTGCAGTGTTTGTGTATCAACTTTCTTGTGAAAGTTGAACGTGACTTCAATGCTTCCACATTTACAGACAAAACATCTGGCCTACTGACTTTTAGCAAGGCCTAATACTCTATGATCTGATATCAGGAGAGTCTACAAAATGATGTGATGTTTTACAGTGTTTTGTTCAGAGTAAAATATGTGAAAAAAGCGGTTTGAAATCTTCTGAGTTAGATGTTTTAAAGCATTATGTGCATTGTATATTTTGGAAAAGCGTGGTAATACTACTGTAGCAACATAAAACTGCATTAGCAAAGCATAGGTTCGTGCTTTAGATATATATTAATCAATGCATTAACAAAGGTGCATTAAGTTCCACATTTCATTGTGCAATGATTTTAACTAGTTGAAATGTTCAGGGGACTTGAAAGTTGAAGTTTTAAAGGGCTAGATGAGAGAAAAACACCCTGAAAAACAACATAATCCTATATATGGCACATATATGTTTAAAGCCAATAAACTTGCAGAGAAATAAAAATATAGATTCTGAATATAACTGCATGAATATTGAAGAACATTCACAAAAGGGATTTGTATTACACAGATCACTGTGCACTACAATAAAAAAGTTAAGCAGGTAACAGCATCACAGAATTATGAGCGTATGCCGAGGCAAACAGTAAAGCACAAGGAAAAGAGCTCCATGGAAAAGGCTGCTGGAGATCAAAAATGAGCCAGGTCATCACAGGATGATGTCATAAACGCGACCCACTCGTCCAAGCCACTCGCGCACTGCTTGCCGCACTCTGAGGTCAGTCACGTGACAGGTCAGCTGACTGATACAGGGGAAAACCGCTGGCTGGAGGGCAATGAACGTGGGATCCGACAAGACCTGGATCTGATTCAGGATCGTAAGGACCATGTTGGTCCAGGCCTGGACAGAAAAATGGACAAATACAAGTTCGCATAAAATAATTCTGCAATTCCAGAAAAATACGGTTAATTTGCTGAAAGTTCTGTCATTTGACTCTATATTAATTTCTTTTCATGTCACAATGCATTTGTAGCTTGTAATATTGTTTCAATATAAAAATGTTTTATTTTCCACACAAAGAAATGCATCAAATGACACAAATTCAAAATTCAAGCAACATAACATTCCACAAAGGTTAGTTTGCTTTTGGGATTGCAGACAGACCAGTGCCATGCTATGTGTTTTTGGCTTTTGGGTGATTGGTAGGATTTGTTGTGCTTCTGTTGTGATTAAATTTTCTTTTTGTTCAATTCAGCTAAATTTAAAATGATTTACATACTATTATAGCATTTATTAAGATTGATTTAGCTTTTAGTTTTATATTTTCAGTTTTCATTTAATTTTAAAGATTTTGTAATAGTTATGTGCTTTTGTCATTTCTTTTAGTTTTTATTTTTATAGAAACATTTTTATTTAGCTTTAATTATCATTTATTATATTTAATTATTATTATTATTATTATTATCATCATTTCTGTTTTAGTAATTTTGGTACTTCAACTTTATTTCAGTTAGTCTTTCATCTACTATTTCTATTTTAGCTTTGTTTCAGTTAACAAAAAAGATTTTCAGTTTTTGTTTTAGTGAACAATGACAATAAATAACACGATGTGAGGGCGCAACAATAATCCCCCTCCAGCTGACAATGACTCAACATTCCTGCCATTCATTATTTCAAGTTCAGGAACGATTGTAACTTCTGTTTCTCGCTGACTTTAAAGGGGTTATGAACCAAGAAACCAAAATTCCCTTGATCTTTTGACATATAAGAGATCATTGTACTATAAAAACATCCTGCAAGTTTCAGAACTCAAACCTTTGTCATTAGTCTAAAAACAGCTTATACTGAAAGGGTTAGTTCACCCAAAAATGAAAATTCTGTCATTAATTACTCACCCTCATGTCGTTCCAAACCCGTAAGACCTTCGTTCATCTTCGGAACACAAATTCAGATATTTTTGATGAAATCTGAGAGCTCTGACCCTCCATAGACAGCAATGATATTACCACGATCAGCACAGAAAGCGTAGCAAGGACATCAGTAAAATAGTCCATGTCATCAGTGGTTCAACCGTAATTTCTGAAGCTACGAGAATACGTTTGGTGTGCAAAAACAATAACATAATTTATTCAGCAATTGTTACTCCCCCAAGTTACCATCTTCCGCCATTTTGGATAGTACCCCATAAATCAGCTTTGTTCACGTTCAGCATGCGCATGCTGTCTGCTGAACGTAAACAACGTAATAACTTGACTACGTCATGGGGTACTCTCCAAAATGATGGAAGGTATTAACAATTTATGTTCCGAAGATGAACGAAGGTCTTACGGGTGAAAGGACACAGTCTGCTTTGAGGAGACTTACTCATGATCTGTCCATTTTATCCTCCTCCCTCTCCAGCTGGCCTTCGTCCAAATGTGTCTTCACTCTTGCTTTTATTTTATTTGATGTCATGTTGATGGTCTTTGCGCTCGGTCACGTCTTCTGGATCTTGTTCGAGGATCTTCTGATTTTCATTGTTCTGCTGCCCATGCAACTCGAACAAGACATCAGGTGGCAAGGAAATAAAGTAATTACGTGTAATAAACTTTCTTTTTCTTGTATCGTTGCTCTTATTGCTCTCCAGATTATCCCTGTAACATTCATAATGTATCTTCCATTTCTTTTTGTTTTCTTCAGCCCCAAGCTGTTTATAGCCACAATTTATGTAGTCTAATACTGATTCTGTTGTATCAAAGACTCCTCGTTTTGATTACTTTTTAAACGTGTAAAATTTGATGTTACTTTTGTACAACTTTTTTTTTTTTTTTTTTTTTCAAATGCAACACAATTAAAGTCGGAAACCTTACTATGACTCTTCATAACTAAAAGTTTGTTTCTAAATGCTTCAAATTTATGGTGTTGGTATGTATGTATGAACTGAATGAGAAAATTAAACCTATGCCCAAATACCTCAAAATACTGGCTATTAAAAATAGCATACTGCCATACAACTATTCCCATTGTTTATAATATGTATTCTGTGCACAGTATGTGGATGACAGAATGCCT
Source organism: Tor tambroides (assembly GCA_021397915.2). Classification (NCBI taxonomy): domain Eukaryota; kingdom Metazoa; phylum Chordata; class Actinopteri; order Cypriniformes; family Cyprinidae; genus Tor; species Tor tambroides. Next base: position 65,106 of record JAFVLL020041085.1, read on the forward strand.
GGATGCCTTACTTTGCAGAAACTTCAATGCACACTGTGCTGGGTATATTCGTTGTTCCCCACAATGCAATGTGTTCAACTTAATCTTAGATTTAAAATCTGATAAAAGTCCCAGAAGTTTTTTTTTTTTTTTTTACGTTTCTACATGGCTGGACACATTTTTATGAAATTAATGATTAAATGCAAAAGAATTGTTTTTATTTCTGAGATACCTGGACCCCTTTCACTGAATTAAACATTGATGAAGCATATGGCTCTTTGAAGCATTTGTCATTGCGTACATACTGTTTAGGCTGTATACAGTATATACTGTGTGGTGTTCTGTTATACTCTTAGCTGTTTGGAATAGAATACTACTAGCTTACTTTATTGCTAAATACTGCCTACTGCATTTAGTAAGTGAAACAGCAGGCATTATGGAACAATTTGGTTTGCTTTGTTCTTGTCATCTGACCTCATGTTGCATGTTTCAGTCAGCAAATCCAGTTATCTTTATGGAAATAAAAGTACTTTTTTTTTGGTAAAATATAGTATCTTTTCATTCGAAAAAAATGTAAAAAATAACATACACTTGTTAATAGAATTTGGCTATAACATCAGGTTCGTTCAAAACTGGAAATGGAAGGTAAAGTCATTTACATTGCATTATATGGGATGTAGTGTAGTGCACAATGTTTTCTGTTGTATTGTGCATTTTGGAAAATGTAAGAAAGTTAACATCCTGTGCACTCTATCCATACTTTATTCTTAAGGAATAGTGAGAACTGGTAAAATAGAATGGAATTAGTAAAATTCCAAATATCCCCCAGTCAGTAACCCTATAAACCTGTTGTACACAATCTTCTATATGCCTTCTGTCGTCTAGCTGAAAGTTTATACTTTTTGCAAATGAAAATTCTAAATTCTAAAATAGTCCTCCTTCAGGTAGTGGTACACGTGCCTTTTTGCTGTGAAATTTTTACTAATTTTTGTGAATGTAAGTAACTTACATTGTAAGTGATATTTCATGATGAATACTTTTTGGACAGCAACTTGATTATCCATCAGTGGTATAAAAAAATAAATAAAATCTTGATAAAATGCGAGTGTCATATACATCATCACTGTTGATCGTCACTGTATTGCATTGTATTATATGTTTTGCCCCACAAATAAAAACTACAAAACTTTGATTATAAAACTTAGTATCGAAATATTATCTTACTATTACACTATATTATTAGGCTACTATATTATACTTACTGGGAGATACTGGATGAAAATTGATATTCATATTTTATGGCAGTAATCTGCTATATTGTTATAAGGAGCTTGTCTATTTACATTACAGGCTATCAAAATTTCATACTTTCTGGCCATATAAAAATTTACGGTAACTGCATTCAATTACATATTTATGTTTATTGTGGGCCTCTGAGGTGTTTTATTCCTCCTCGAGTGTGAGCGCCATCGGCTATTCTTCTATATCATGTTTAGCCATAAAAGCACATATAGCCGGTTTTTAAAGATTTTTTTCAATATTTTCGATAAATTATTCTATTAAAAGAAATATTTCATATGTCAGTTTAGACTGAACATCTTCTATGATGTTATGAATATGTGGGGATTGTATGATTTACTGCCACCTATTGACTGGACTAAAGTTTCATTGTTCATTAAAAACCACTACGGGCGTAAACTTTGGCATCAATAGAGGGCAGTGTCCTTCTCTTAAAGGTGTGAATTTGAGGGTCACAGTCTGCTGTAGTTTTAAGTTGCTATTATTTTAATTTCTCTTCTGAATGTGCTTCAGTTCTTTAAATTGATTTTAAAATAGCCTACATGTGTATTACATAAAAGATGATGCATCAGATCATCTTAAAATGTGTGGGTATCAGGTTATACAGTGTCTATGTGCCTGATACTCTTGCTAGCTTTTCCAATGCACACTCAGGTTTCATTAGCACCAGGTGTGTGCTTCTCTCACACAGTGTGGGTGCAGATACACAAAAGCCATTGACCCTGTTGCCATAGGGACCTGACTCTACAGAAGGAGTTCAGTTTCTCTCCCCCACTGGAGAAGAAGGCAAAGAACAACCCAGCGGATTGGACCACGTAAAGCCATCGCATCATTTAATAATGGAAAGATAAAGATACTGATGAAAAAAAATACAGTAGGGTCAGAAACTTGGTAGAAGGTGAGAGGTTTGGTACCATAATATGTTTTGGTAAATGGACAATTTACCACTGGACTGTATGGCTTGAGTTGTTTTGCTCCTCCTTTCTGTTCCTCAGCATGGCTGAGGCCGGTGTGCGAGTTCCTATGGAGCAGGTGAAGATGAATGCCATCTCTGATGAGCGTGTGGACTTCCTCAGGGAACAGGCCTTCACCATTCTACGACTCAAAACTGACAAATGGAACCGTTTTATTGGATTGGAGGAGAACCAGAGGACTTTGCTTGATTTCTTTGATCAGGGCTGGCGAGAGTATCTCATTTTGTTTGTGGGACCAGGAGGAACTCTTCATGCAGGAGATGAACAGGTGAGTATATCAAATACACTCATAGGCACTCATCTTCAATGTTCTGACTAACAAAAAATTCAGTCTCCCTCACTTTGTTCTCAGTGTGGCGTTCTTCTGCAAGTGTCTCTCATGTTCAATGCACTGATTGGCTTTTGGTTTTCGAAATAAGTCATCACTTGTTTCGAGTGCTTTCGCTTCTGAAAGCACTACGCCCGTCTTTTCCTCCCCAAAGAGCTCCTCTCCCTGGTGGACCAAGCTTCTGTGTGTCTTTAAAAAAAAGAAGGGCGTCATCTCCAAAACCACCTTTAGGACCCAGCTCTGGCTCGGAGAGGTTGCGGCACAACCCATGGACCACGCTCCTGTGCTCATCTCTCAGGTAAATACAACTAAAAAGGTTAGCTGTTATCACAACTAGGCAGGTTAGCTTATACATTGTAAAATTATATTTTAATTTTAATGTCTGACTTATTTATAAGGCACACTACGTGATACTAGCAGAATTTACATCTCTTTATCTATTTAAAAGTAGCCTATATAGACCATATATATATATATATATATATATATATATATATATATTTAATAGCATTAATAGCAACATTGAAGGTAGGCCACCCTATACATTTACATTTAGTCATTTAGCAGATGCTTTTATCCAAAGCGACTTAAAAAAGAGCAATGATATGCAAGTGCTATAACAAGTCTCAGTTAGCTTAACGCAGTACACATAGCAAGGTTTTTATTTTTTATTATATAATAAATAAAAAGAAAATAGAATAGAAAAAGAATAGAGCAAGCTAGTGTTAGAGGCCTTCTTTGCTTTTGTCAATTGTATAATAAATAAAAAGAAAACAAATAGATAGAATACAAAAAGATCAGAGATGCTAGTGTTATTTTTTTTAAGAAAACAAGCAGTTAGTAAATGAATAGAGTGCAAGTCTAAAAGGGGCAAGTTTTTTTTTTTAAAGAATTGAATTACAATAGAGAGTGCTAGAGTTAGAGGGTCAAATAAAGATGGAAGAGATGTGTTTTTAGCCTATTCTTGAAGATGGACTCAGCTGCTCGGATTGAGTTGGGCAGGTCATTCCACCAGGAGGGAACATTTAATTTAAAAGTCTGTGAAAGTGATTTTGTGCCTCTTTGGG
>JAFVLL020041086.1:0-13282 GCA_021397915.2 Tor tambroides
ACTCTCACACACACACACACACACACACGCACACTCACACTCACACGCTCCACACACACACACACTCACACACACACACACACGCACACTCACACTCACACGCTCCACACACACACACACACACACACACACACACACACACAGGCGTAGTATTTTTAACCCAGCTTTACTGAGCAGTCCATGCACCACTCCCAGTCACTGCTCACAGCCGCTGACCTGCTTTTCCTCTGATAAGAGCGTGGCTGTTCGGATTGAAAGACCCGCATACAGTGTGTGTTCACTTCCACAGCTCTGTGGATCAATATTCCTCGGTCTGAGCCCAGAGTGATGATGTGTTTGCACATAACGCAACTGAGAGATGAAAGCTGTGTTGAAGTTGTTGTGGTTAATTACTCGTGTTGTTGCCGGTGCGATGACTTCATTGACTTGGGTGGCAGTTCATTCAGCAAGCACACAGATAAGAGTGTGGGTGAGACGGGCTCAGACTGGTCTGTCCTCATCTTCCAGCAGCTGACTTTCATAATGATGATGCTTTCTGAACCTCACAAGAGAGATCTGTGCATGTCCTGAAGAAAATTGTGAGCGGTGATTGTTCACACAAAAGATGCCATCAGGGTAATGTGAATGGTTGCCAGGGTTTTGCTTTGTGGTTGCTATGGTGTTCTGTGTGGTTGCTAGGTGTTTTCTTCCTGTCTGGTGTTCAAGAGGTAAAATTGGTGCATCTGATCCCTGAAGTACAAGCACACTCTCCTCAATGACACACATGATGTGAGGAATCACTGACAAAACCAAAATACTGATCTACTATTTTAGCTTATTGTCATTCTTCTGATTCTGCTCAGCTCAGCTTTTAAAACAATAACTAAAGCTTTCAAGCCATGGTCACCAAACTAGACACTATTCGGTTTTTGCCATTGAGATGATTGGGAAAAAATGGCCCAATTATGAATGAATGAATGATGCATTTATATTTAATTGCTATTGTGCATGCAATTATCCTAAATTAACTGTTTATCTTTTCTAACTGATCTGACTTTTTTAATTCCCATAGAACCCCTGAACAGGCAAAAAAATAATTTTACTGAGTGTGTCATATCTATGTATCTAAGCAATATGCTAGCATAGTTCTGAAACATGCTAGCAAAATGTTAAAACATGCTAGAAAACAGTTAAAAACATGCTAGAAACATGCTAAATCATGATAGCAACATGTTAGCAATGTGGTAAAACATGTTTGCAGTGTTAAAATAAGTTTGCAGAGACATGACAACAACATGTTAAAACAATCAATGTGGCTAAAACATGCTAGCAAAGTTTCAAAACATATTTCAAGATTTAACAAGGCAATAAAATATTCAGTATGTCTAAAACGTGCTAGCAATGTTAAAACATGCTTGAAAAGAGTTAAAACATGTTAGAAACAAGCTAGCAGCATAAAACATGATAGAAACATATTAGCAATGTGTTAAAACATTCAACCTGTTAGCAATATGCTAAAATGTTATAAAACAGTTAAAACATGATAGAAACATGACAGCAACATGTTGAAACAATCAGTGTGTCTAAAACATGTTACCGTTGTGCTAGAACATGCTAGCAAAGTTATATAACATGTCTGAGACGTTTAACAAGGCGTTGAAACATTCAGTGTGTCTAAAACCTGCTAGCAATATGTTAAAACATGCTGGAAAACAGTTTAAACATGTTAGAAACAAGCTAGCGACATGCTAAAACATGTTAACATGCTAAACCATATTAGCAAAGTGTTTAAACATATTAGAAACATGATCACAACATGCTAAAACATTGTAGAAATGTGCTAAAATACTGCAAACATGCTAGCAATATGTTACATGTTAGAAAAGCATTAAAACATTCTTCTTCATGCTAGCAACATGCTAAAACATTCTGAAACCTGTTTTAAACTTTGTCAAGCCAATATCAGAGTTTGTCTTCAGTCTATCTCGTTTATGTCTGGAGTATATATACTGCGGAAACTTTAATACTTCGCGTTTGAGGTTTGATCAGATCACTAACCCTGAGTTTTCCCTGAACAAACTCCTAATTTGCAGCTTATTAATAGTAAGGTAGCAGTTAAGTTTATGTATGGGGTGGATAAAGGGATCTGAAATATGGTCATGCAGAATAAGACAATACTATATGCTTTTTAAGTGCTAATAAACAGTCAATATAATAGTAATATGCATGCTAATAAGCAACTAGTAAATAGTGAGAACTGGTCCTTGAAATAAAGTGTTACCAACAACTTTATTTTAACAGAGCAGGAGGAAGAGCTCTGTTTCTGAGCTTCAGTACAAGTTCCTACCCGCCTGAGCGTTTAGCTACTCACTGAGAGCCACTGATGAGCGGGGCGGGAGCACTTCTGGGTCAAATCCTTTTCCTGCAGATCAGACGTGAAAAGACACATCTGATGATAAAGGCTGTGCGTAGTTCCCCGGGCCACCTGTGTGGAGCCACACACCATTATCTGATCGCATCTGAACATCTGGAGCTCCTCCTGTCAAATGCTTTCGCAATTACTGCCCTGACAAGGCATGACACGATGGAGGAACATCTGTGTGAGGTGTCTGCTATTCACACTGGAACAAACCCCAGCTAACCCTAGTAAAACTCTTAACCCGTTCCACATCTGACTACAAAAACCCAAACATCAGACACTGGCTAATCATCTAATATAATTCAAGCTTACACTTTATTTCGATAAGACATTCTACTGACTATGAGCTCAACTAGCTCTCATTATTTTGCAGCTGCATGTCAGCTAACTCTCATTAGAGTATCTGTTGACTAGTGTTAGTGTAGACAGCATCACTGTTTATAATGGGTTCTGTTGTCTTTTGTCGCGTCATGTCTCGCCGCTCGTGTCCGGTGTAGACGCGCTGTTAGGTTAGGGTTAGTAGAATGAGTTGACATGTACAAGTTACTTTGTTACTTTGGGGGTCCATCCAAAATAAAGTGTTAGCAGATATTTAGCAGAGAGTCTGCTAACACTGTAATGACTGTGAGCTGTACTGTAGTTGCAAACTTACTGATAGTTAGTAGAATGTCTGAAGCGGACTATCAAACCAAGTGTTAAAAAATACAATTAAATATTTGCAGTTTATTTTGCTTTTTTTTTTTATTTGTCAGAACACTTTTGAATGGTAAAAAGTGGGAAACAATGCATTTTGCCCTCATGATGGTGTAAATATACTACTGTTCAAAAGATTTGGATCAGAAATATTTTTAATGTTTTTAAAGAAGTATCTTATGCTCATCAAAGTTACATTTATTTGATCAAAAATACAGAAAAAAAAGTAATATTATGAAATATTATTGCAATTTAAAATGATGGTTTACTATTTTAATATACTTTAAAACATAATTTATTTCTGTGATCTGCAGCTGTATTTTCAGCATCATTACTCCAGTCTTCAGTGTCACATGATCTTCAGAAATCATTATAATATGCTGATTTATTATTAATATTGGAAACAGTTTTTGCTGCTTAATATTTTTTTATTTATTTTTTTTTTTCAAGATTCTTTAATGAATAAAAAGTTAAAAAAAAAGAACAGCATTTATTTAAAAAAGAAATCTTTTAGAATAATATGCACTACTGTTCAAATGTTTGGGGTTGGTATGTTTTTTGTTTGTTTTTTTCTTTTGAAAGAAATTATTATTTTTTTTCAGCGTCTGTTAAATTAATAAAAAGTGATGGTAATTACTTATATTGTTACACAATATTTCTATTTTGAATAAATACAGTTCTTTTTAACTTTTTATTCATCAAAGAATCTTGAGAAAGCATCACAGGTTCCAAAAAAAATATTAAGCAGCATCACTGTTTCCAACACTGATAATAAATCAGCATATTGTTAATAAATTAGAATGATTTCTGAAGGATCATCTGACACTAAAGACTGGAGTGATGATGCTGAAAATTCAGCGTTGCATCACATGAATAAATTCTATTTTACAGTATATTAAAATAGAAAACCGTTATTTTAAATTGTAATAATATTTCACAATATTACAGTTTTTTCTGTATTTTTGATCAAATAAATGCATCCTTGATAAGCAAAAGAAATGTCTTTAAAAACATTAAAAATCTTACTGATCCCAAACTGTTGAATAGCAGTGTACGTGATCACCAGCAGGGGCTGACGGGACCATGCTAACTAGTCAAACCTTTACTCGTTGGTAAATATCACTTAAAGTCACTTGGTGGTTATTTTGGTAATGGCACTGGCAGCATTTTTCCATCTGACTGTCACTAGTAACACACTAGTGTACACTGGTCTCGTGTCCCTGATGTTTTGACTGCAGTTGTGTGCCTCGTTGGCACTAATCAAATGCACTGCTGTTCTCAGGAAGACACTGTCATTTCTGTAGCTAGAGTGCAGTTATTTCTGACATGTCTTCAAGACCTGAATGGCCTGCATTACTCACTTCCCGTCTGAAAGAGGTCAAGGCTCATGCATTCATTCTCGTACTCTCCTACGTTCCTACAGGCTTTAATCACAATGCATTATAAATAAGCCTGGGAAATCGTTGCTTATGTTACGAGTGTGATTACTGCTATAATGCTCAATGGTTCCTGATGGGCTTTTGATCAATTTAAAACAGGTCATGATATGCCATTTTTACAATGTTCCTTGAGCTTCACATGATGTTAGTGAAGTTTTTGGCACAAAACACAGTCATATATTCACAAATCATGAGTGTTTCCCACCCTCATTCTGCATTTCTGCCAGCGTCACAGTGTGGAGGAAGCATAAAAAAAGTCATTTTGGCAGCTTGTTTTTAACAAATGCTCTTTCTGCAGTGAGGAGGAGTTTTTGATGACTGAAACGTGCAGTATTTTTGTTATAGCGGGTTTGCATTGATGTCACTTCCCCTCAGTCAGACGCAATGACAAAACATCCTGCGTCTTGGCTGGCGCTAATAGAAGAAACTGAGAAAATGGGAGCGAAACTAAAGCTCATCTGCTAAAGTCAAAGGCAGTGAGACTCGACAGTGATCCTTACAACTTATCAGACGACCAGTGATCCATGGGAACTGACATATGACCAGGAATCAGGTTTCCTGACATATATATATAAGTACTAATAAACAGGTATGTATACTTGATTTCGATGCCAGTGAATCACACAAAGCAAAGGCTGGACACTTTATCAGCTAGACAATATTATAAATACAATATAGCTAGATCTAAATTCAGAGGATTACTTATATCATAGTTAAATAGTTTTTTTTTTTTTTTCTTAAATATCTGTATAAAAGTTTTTCATTTTCATTTCAGTTTTAGTTTTAATACATTGAGTTAAACTAAATGAAATGTCAAATGTTGCTCTCTCTCTCTATATATATATATATATACAGTTTTAGTTTCAGTTAACTATAATAATCCTCTTTGCTAGAACACGATTACTTGGTAAACATACATTTTGACAAAAACATTACAGTTACATAGAAAATAAGATTCCAAATATGTAAGCTATATGATTTTACAGCAAAATTAAACATAAAAACAACTACAAATCCGCATCCACACTCTCTGGAGACTGACATACTCGTATGTATATCTTACTTTTACTCTTACTTTTAGTCATTTAGCAGACACTTTTATCCAATGCGACTTACAAATAAGAAAAAGTAACTAAGTAACTATAAGTTAAAACTCTATAAATACTATATATATATATATATATATATATATATACACATTTAAGAAAATAAAGAAATTAAATAAAAATGACAAATGCATATAACAACATTTCAAAGCTAAACATTTAAATGAAAACAAAAAATAAAGCTAAAAACAATTCAAAATATTAAAACAACAAAAGGTATGAGTATAATAATGATTTTAACATAACACTAAGCCAGACACCCATTTATATATTATTTCATTTCCATGTAGTATGATGAAGTACAAAAATAACTCAAATTAAATAAAACTAAAACTTAATAAAAATCTATACAGACATAATAATACAAATCAAACTACATTAGTTTATCAGTCATCCTAAAAAATAACACGGAGCCAGACACACATGCTGAAAAAACGACAACAACTTACTTACACATAGTAAGAAATGGTTATAAAAACTGAAACAGAAGTGAAACAGTAGTAGTAGGAAAGAGGAGAAATAAAAAGCGATACTTATATGCTTAGCCAGTGTCTCTGCCCGGTGGAGTCGATGGTCTTTACTCTTCGGTCTTCACACAAGTAGGCCTTCACGCGAAGGCTACGCTTTTTATACCCATCTAACAAAATACTCATCTAATTCAGCTGAACACACTTTCCTGTTAATCACAACAAATGGCCAAGCAAGCGCCCGACACTGACAAGGGACGCGATACAGTACCAGACCAAACACGATTTCTTAAATGTCATATATCATGACTCCTTTACAATGAAATTGGTTTTTGAAAGATGTCTGTGTGATGTATTTGTGATAAATGCAGAAATACTTTCTGCGTGACTGAAGCAGTGCTAGTGAAGTGTATTTGATGGATTGTAGATGTAACACCTTGTAATCTGCCTCATTATCAGCATCCTGACGGAAACAGAGCATCACAAGTGACTGACTATTTTACAGAAAACAACTCCACATAAACAGAGAGACTGATTAGAGTTTAACATGTTGCTAAAGACATGCATAAAAACCCACACAACACTCAAAACAAATGAATAAAATGGACCATTTTTAAATTAGACAGAGCTGTTTTTCTCGATACTCTACTGACATGCATGCTCTCTCGACTTCAGATCTTATATCGCATTCTGTCTGCTTATCAGTTTCCTTCCGAGAGTCATTTGGGGATCATTATATTTCAACACAGTTTGTGCTTGTTAGACAGATTTACTCATATAGCACATTTATAGTCATAAACAACAGATATTCATTTTCACTTTCCCTGCCAGCACATTGCTGAAAATAACAAGCCTTACTAAGAACAGGACAATACAATCACGTCAAACATGACTCAGCTCGACTGGTGACCTAAAGATTTGAGCAGCGCAGGAAATCCCCTGTAGAGTTCACACGTATATGAGCGATTCTGTGACACGTTCATGAGAGAAAGATGAAGAATAAGGAAGAATGGCTTGTTGAGGGATTACCGGTGTCTATGATGTCACTGTAAAACTGAAAGCTGGTAATCCCCGTAATCATCCAAGAGCCAGAAACACGCAGGGAATCGGGTTTTCTTGGAGGCCTTCAGACTTCTTTACGGTCCGGTCCGTCTGTGAAAGTAGCTCATCATGTTGTTGTTTTGAATGAGCGCTGGATGCAAATCCTACTTTGGTGCACTTTGTACAGTGTTGGGAGTAACGCATTACAAGTAACGCGAGTTACATAATCATATTTTTTAAGTGGCTAGTAAAGCAACACATTACTTTTAAAATATCTGAGTTACTTTTTCAAATAAGTAACGCAAGTTACTTTGTTTTCCTATGTATTCTTCAGCCTGAGGATTATTCATTTCACTCTTGGTTTGAAAGGGCCTTTACAGTCACCAAAAATATAACTTCTGGGTTTTCTGTTATTAAAAATAAAGGTCCCACTTTATATTAAGTGGTATTAACTACTATGTACTTACATTTAAATTCATCATTTGGTACAATGCAATTATTGTGTACATACATGTGTTTACATTGTACTTATATTTTTAAAAATACCTATATGTAATTACATCTGTAATTAATTTCTGTAATTAAATTTATAATTACACTGTTGACCCATCCCTTACACCTTAACCTACCCTTAAACCTACCCAAACCTGTCCCTAACCTTACCCGTATCCCACCTCAACAGCAGCAAAAGTGTTTTGTATATTGTACTTATTTTTTTATGTAAGTACATAGTAGTTAAGGCCACCTAATATAAAATGTGGCCAAAATAAATAAGCAAGCCCAGCCCAGGGGACAAAAAGTAATGCAAAAGTAACCTAATGCATCACTTTCCATAAAAAGTAACTAAGTATCGCAATTAGTTTCTTTTTTATGGAGTGACTCAATATTGTAATATGCATTACTTTTAAAAGTAACTTTCCCCAACACTAGACAGTCAGGGGGGAGATGTCCTGATGAGCGCTCAGCATCTGACCTCTTGAGCTGGATCGGGCTGGAGTCTGAGGATCTCTGGCTGGGAGTGACTCAGTGATGACAGAAGCTCCAGATTACAGGGTTTAGGCCTGTACTTCCCTTCACACAGCAACTGCCGCCCACGCTGGGTGTGTGGGCTCTGACGGCTCTAAAAACAGAGCCCTGCTTTCCTGACCGAGAGCCGGAGAACAGGATTTTACCATAAAAGCTTGAGAGGAGGTGAAGTGAGTTCACTCATTGTTTGGTGAATCTGTTCTGACGTTCAGAATCTAGTGGCGTTTACAGCAATGCCCGGTTTCTGAACGCAGATGCTTTCTGAGGAACCAAAATCGAAAGAGGACGTCTAAAGGTTTTCTAACAAGGAATGAAAGTTATAGTTTGCTCATAAGTGTCAATGGTTTGTGGTTTCAGCCCTGTTTGACTGAAAAGGACCTGTGTGACGTTATGAGACTCATGAGAACTAATGCACTTGGCATCAAACACATCAGACCTGGTGCAAAATCCACTAGAGTGAGGAATAAAATAACGATAGCTCATCACGCATCCATACGACTTCTTATTGACAGTCTACTAAAAAACTTATTTTGCATTCCACAGAAGAAAGAACGAATTAAAAACTGAATAAATGATGTCAGAATTGTCATTTGGGGTGTATTATTCACTTAGAATATATAGGTTAAAAGCGGAATCAGCGGAATCACTTACAGAACAATTAATAAAAACAATTGATAAAAACACTGACAGCCAATCAGAATTCACTTTAGAGAGCTCAAGCATTTAAAGTGACAGACAACAAAACTGCAATGCGTTTATGATGAACAGCACATTATCGTGAGTTCACATCGTTATAGTTATCTTTATAGTTTATGTTCTTGGTCTGAACAGACCTAAATAGCCTCAGTTTTCAAGAGTTGCTTCAAGAGAAGAAGTATTTACTCCATTACTGGAGAACTGCGATTAAACACTCATTATATTACCTGGAATTTATAGAAGACTACGTCATTTACTGATAGTAATTATGCATCGCTGCAAAATGGGCTTTCCATTGTGGAAGTGACCAGAGGAAGTAGAGCGCAATTTCACAAGAACGTCTCAAAGACACACACCACTAACTGAGCTTATTGTCAACAAACCCGTGTTTTCATTCAAATGTGTGTTCAACAAAACACAAGCTACTCTGACAGATATCCATCATTAGAGTGGATCAATTGAGAAAACCTGTAACGATCTGAGTTCATTTGTTCAGTAATGACTATTTCTTCCTCTTTTAGTGTGTAGTGGTGGATTATATATCCATACTGTTGGTTTTACATGAGCATCAGTGCTGTGAACACCACAATGATCTTCTTACTTAGTATTTGTGTCTGGTAATACTTTATTTTAAGGACCAATTCCCACTATTAACTAGTTCCTTATTAACATGCATGTTACTAGCATATTGGCTGTTTATTAGTACTTATACAGCAGATATTAATGTTTTATTCTGCATGATCATATTCTATATCCCTTAATCCACCCCATACCCAAACTTAACTAATAAGCAGCACATTAGGAGTTTATTGGACCTTAAAACAAAATGTGATCTTGTGTTTTGTTTTACAGTACAAATATCTAAACATTCTTATATCAAGATACATTTACTTGAGAAGCATAATGACATAAGATTAGGGTTTTTTGTTTTGTTTTTGTTTTATCAAAATTAAATGACTTTTTGCTTAAAATGAGAACCATTTTCCACCGATGGGGCAAGAAAAATCATCTTGTTTTCCCTTTGAATGAAGATTATTTTTCTTACTCCCATCGGCAGACATTTTTGATGCATTTTTCATAAAACAACACTTGATATCTTAAAGGGGTCATGAACTGAAAAAAGTAAATTCTCTTGATCTTTGGACATATAAATATAAGAGGTCATTGTACTAGAAAAACATCCTGTAAGTTGCAGAACTTCTCGTTAGTCTAAAAACTTCTTGTTAGTCTAAAAACAACTTATATTGAAGCATTCTTGGGGGGTTAAAAACAGGACAGAACAGGACAGAAAATAGCCTATTACTTCTAGATGATGATGTTTTTTGAAGGAAAAAATCTTGATGACCTCAGAGAACAGTACAAAATAAAAAACAAAGACAGTTCATGACCCTTTAAGTCATTTTGTTAGTCAAGAAAATGCATGTTTATTAATAAAGTTGTCTGATTTTATGGTCATAAGCATTCAGAAAAATGCTTTTTGATTTTATGGTCTCAAGCAAATCACAAAAAATAAAATTAAGCAGTTTTACTACGATAATGGTTAATTTTGGTAAGGGTTGTGATGTCCACTTGTTTTTGCTGAAGAAATTAAAGAGGCTGTAGCATTCCTATCGTAAAAAGATGGCCAAAAATGAAAAATTAAGTGGATATTTGAATGAAATGTTTGGTCAATATTAAACAAGGATTTGATCATCTTGTGTAACAACAGCAATTACCAGGCCTTTGGTGCCCTTTGCAGTTTGTAATAATGTAAATTGTTTATTTTCTATTACATTATGTATTTTAACAGTGTTATTCAATGAACCAATCGCCTCGTTGTTTTTATATAATACATTTTAACTCATGGAAACTAGAATAGTAAGTCAGATGCGTTGGTGGTGGTGGTGAAATTATTACCGACATTAAAACGTTACTAATGTCAACAGTCAAAAAAGTTTCACAGGATTATGAATGTAGTTACCTGAAATTGATGCATGGGCTTCATCTCTGGCTTTTTATTTTTCTTTTCCCTGCGCCGGACTGCGCTGATGTCTTTTCCCTGATATAGCCTAGTTGTCCATTAATTATGATGATCATTTGTATTCAGCCGCAAACATGAAGTGAGGGCGCGGGTGATGCGGGAATGGCACGTCACCTGTGCTTATACTGCCTACTGCGTTCGTCATAAAATGCATATATTTTAATATTAATATAGAACGAAAGTTTTTTTTGTTTTTTTTTTGAGCAACTGGGATGGTTGCCCAACCGCCCCCCGGGAGTTGGTGCCCTACACAACCTGCGTACTCAACGTATAGGGAGCGGCAGTACTGGATATTTGTACTAGAAAACAAGACAAAAACACTGAGTAAGAAAATCATCTTTTGCAGTGAAGGGCTGGTTTCTGCTTTCCCGTCTCACATACTGTCCTCACGTCTGCTGATGGAGCAGATGTTCATAATGTATCTGAGCACACTGCTCACTGATTTAAGGTGAGCCTGGTTCCTCAGTGCATGTTTGTCACCAGCTGTTCAAATTGAAACACTGCAACACAACATCTTTACCAATTTCTCAAGAAAGTATGTTGCAATATCTTGAAGGTATTGCATATAGAGGACAAGACCCATGAGGGATGTTATCAGCCTGTGGTGGTTTCCTATCGCACGTCAGCAACATCTAGCAGTAAATTCTGCAGAGAATTGCATGTCTGAAGGTCATCACAATGAATAAAGCCAAAACATGAACCTGATGTGTGCTTTAAAGGAACCACCCTAAACTTCTCTCATCCTCATTCAAGCCTGCATGACTTTCTGTCCTCTGTAGAATGTGAAAGAAGACATTAGAAGTGCCAGCTGTTCTTTTCTGTTGAAGAGAAACTGAAAACTGACTCGTGCACTAAAATATCAGCTCAGGTTTGTGAGTGAATCATTCAGTTTTTTGAACCAGATCAATTGCCCTATCCACCTTATTTTTCCGTAAGAGCAAGCGCGGCCATTTGTAAATTGAATGTGTCTGACTTCCGGTGTCATCTGCTTCCAGCTATTTTCAGCTGTACAAAACAGCTCGTTTTGCTGCTTAATATTGCAAATTGCTGTGTCATACCATATTATTTTAATGTATTATCTTAATTATGAACACACTGCTTTGTAGTGCAAGCAGTTTTATTGTTTACTGCACGTTGCTATTCTTCTCATTATTTCTCTATGGCGGCTAATGAACCAGAAGTCTCGCACATTCACAGAAAGCAGCTTACTTCCGCGTTGACGCATAAGGTGGATAGGGCAGATTCTCAGTGAATAACAACTCAGATTTTAGTCTGTTTCTTAGAAATCTACTGAATGACTATAGAGGACTATATAACAGAGTTGTATGGGTCATTTTAGACACTTTTACAGTGTTCCCCTTCAGGAACTCGAGCTGCGTCCGAAACGCTATGGGAACGCCTTCAGCATGACCGCGCTCTGAATCACATGTGTAATCAGTCCAATGGAAGGGCGAGACGTCATGGGCGGGGTGACGTAACGACCAGGAAACTTAAAGCACATGCGGTGGAACCTTCATCAGCTTTCTGTCATTCAGCAAGTGCTCTGTGTGTCTGTCAGTTCAATCGTGTTTTGTCAGTCTTATTTGGTGTTGTCTGTCTTACAACCACTATGTCTAAAACAAAAGATAAGACAAAGCATAAGGGCGATAGCAGATCACGTTTCAGGCTGTGTGATCCTCCCTGCCCTCGCTACATCACGAGCGGTGATACACACAGTTTGTGCGTGGTCTGCTTGGGAGCGAAGCATGCGGAGTTGGCTCTCGAGGGAGCCGACTGCCCACATTGTGAGCGGCTTCCTCTATGCACGCTTCGCTCCCGGAAGGCTCTATTCGAGGAGTGAGCCTTCACGAGCGTTCCTCACGGTGCTGGCCCCGCTTCTGCCGAGGCAGAGCGGCAGCTGCACTCGTGGGATTCGCAGGCTGATCTGGCAGAGGGAATGGAGACGGGCGAGTCCCTATCTTCTTCCTCTCCTGCCAGATCTGGTGGGCAAAGGGTATGTGGCAGCAGGTCAGGCTGGTGCGTGTCTGCACACAATGGCTGTGTTACAGGCGTACCAAGCCGACCTGCGGAAAGAGTTGGATGAGGGCGAGGAGATAAAGTCAGATGACATCTCTGAGCTTCGGCGGACCGCTGATTTGTCTCTCCGCGCCACTAAGGAGACCGCCCGTGCCATTGGGCGCTCCATGGCAGCTATGGTGGCAGCGGAGAGGCATTTGTGGCTGACCCTCTCTGATATGAGAGAGAAAGACCGGGTCTGCCTCATGGATGCCCCGCTTGCGCCTTCTGGCCTGTTCAGCGACGCCGTCAGTGCAGTCGTCCACAGGTACCAGGAGGCCCGTAAGCAAGCTGTGGCGTTCCAGCAGTTCCTCCCTCGCTGCTCTCGGACTCTGGAGGCT